>JAHZMU010001799.1:0-19439 GCA_027743725.1 Rambutsinella grinnellia
GTAATCACCACTGTTTTTGGTTGATGCGGAGGTGGTTACGGCTAAAAATTCAGTCATTTGTCAATTATGCATGCGGTTTTGGAAATTTGCTCATCAACGCGTCTTCCGTAATAAATGGAGGGAATGACGTATCAAAATTTGTTTGGTATGAAATGACAAGACTGCGAGTCTCTGTCAGAAAGTTTCTGTGATATATTTTACTTGTGCTTACTTGATTAATAATTTGCTTAACAAAAATATGTTTTCTGTCAACCCAGACATTTTCATCAAATCATTATTTTTTCCCTTGTCCTTTCCCAAGGAAAGAGTCGACCTATTTAAAATCTCTTTAAAATATTACATTTTAAACAAAAGAAAACATGAATATCACGCATGCTTAAATTTTATAAAGCTTAAAATATTTAAATCATTTCCCAGTGTCATAATTCAATAAAGAAAAAATCTTTTAAAACGTGGGCAAACTTTTCTGAAAATTAGCTTAAAGACTTTGTCCTCTTTCTTCAGCACATCCGGTCACATCGCATGATTTTTAAGCTTGATTTGCCTACTGATAAAGAGATGTAACGCACTTACACTTTTACAAACCAATTTCATTCGCATTTTTGCAAAATCATCCCCGACAACTCGGACAATTTTTCACGAGATTTTCTATTTGATTTTGAGACGTCTAATGCTTAACAATTAGCATTGTTATTTTCGCTGAACAATGAACAGTTTTCATTAACTTTCTACACTTTTTAAGCTGAATATTATCATTTGTTTTAGAATTTTGTTGAGACTGTCAATAAAAGTGAGATGTGACATTTTTTAATATTTGAAGCTTTTCATTTCTACGGAAAATACCAAAATGACATGCGCATGCCAAATACCTACCAATCACAGTTCCGAAATCAATCAAAAGTGACATACAGAAGCTGGGAGATAGCGATACGTCAATATTAGCCGTCTAATTACTTTACAAAAACCTGAAAGCTAAGAATTATTTCTACTCTTACACAGTATGATGCATACCAAGAGGAAGTAAATCAAAAGCAACATTATTAAACCATCAACTCTGATGGAAGATTGTTGGGTTAGGAATTGAACGACCCGTTCTAATTAACCTATTTTTACTCAACATGAACTATTCGAAAAGTCTACTCTGAATAAACTATTTCTTTTGATAAAATATGAGCCTATCTTCTCTTTAGCTAGTGCACTTCAATGTGACTGATTTGCCAATGCGAAAATGATAGAACTCGAGGGATAATTAATTTAATAGGACAAACTTAATTGTAAATTTATTAAACAATTTTCTCCCTTTCTAAATTGACATGTTCTACTATTGGTTTCACAAAAGTAAGTTATGGCTGCCTCGAAGCCTGGTCTCTAATTGAATAACAATAGAAAAGCTCAAGTGGCTTGAAAAGAAAGAGATATAACACGTAGTTCATTTCTCCTCCACATTTCTACACAACTATTCCACCAGATGGTGTAAACTCACAATGAAAAGTCACTTTCAGGCATTGAAAGTCAAAAGTCAAAAAGTGGAAACTCAAAACTCACTTTTTACGCTAACAATCCACATTTCTACACAACTATTCCACCAGATGGTGTAAACTCACAATGGAAAGTCACTTTCAAGCATTGAAAGTCAAAAGTCAAAAAGTGGAAACTCAAAACTCACTTTTTACGCTAACACATTATTTTTAAAATTTCTTCAGCCTTATGTAGCTTTCTCCTTCTTTTCCTTTAAAATACCAACATTCCCTTTAAAGAAGAACTGTGGTCCTGGCAAATTAAACGATTCTGGGAGTCTTTTACTTTCATATTTTTTTGCTTATCTTTTCGCAGCAGCGCTAGCTATTTTTCACTTGTATTTGGAATTTGTGCAAAAGCATTCAATTCTATACTTTGATTTAAAATATAAAATAATCATCCTATGTTCTATTAAAAACAGCAACTTTTATAAACTTAATTACAATCATATTTATTTAGTTAACAATTCAATTTAATTTGCATTTTACCTTCCCAAACAACCTCGACAGATTTTCCCTGTAGCATTAGACTTTGTTTTAAATTGCCTCGTTCTTCCTTCATAACAATGTCTGAACAACTAGTTTCTACTATTTCGAAAGAATTCAAAATGCTTATCAAAACACTAGCCAAAAAGCTTCCATCTAAACCCTTTACTATTTCTAAGTCAAAAATGCCTAGCGAATATTTGGCTTCATCAATCCTCCCGTTCCCTATACATTCGACGTGGAATTCTGTAGCCTTTTTAAAAAATAAATTTGAAAAAATTCCACTGAACACATCAGGTAAACACGAATAATCGGACGATACCCGTAGCAAATTATATTATTACCCCCACACGGTGATGATGAATGATGATTAATTGAATGATAAATTGTACCCTTTAACCCTTTACAAACAAGTCATTTCCATCCCCAGAAATTCTCAAGTGGCAATTCTCCTCCGCACAGATTTCCATTACCATTCACTTGAAGATTATAGTTATTTCTGGGTTTTAATCTATTATCTTTTCCGCTAACACACAAATTTGTATTTGAATAAGATAGTCGCAATTCTCTCCGACAAAATTGCAATTCCTGCTCTCTCTCAGAGCTCATTTGATTCCCTTTCCAGATAATTGTAAATGATTAGATCTTCCATTAAAATATTTGCATCAGAATTTTAAACAAGATATAAACTTAAGTTTGTTCAAAGAAAAAGAGAATTGCAACAGTCTGAGTCTCAGACTCTGAGTGGCGTCCACTATTAAAGGTTCGTGTGAAATGAACATTTGCACATGACAAAAATTCATCCCCAAATCCGGGAGTGAACTTATCTACTTCAATTCAATTATCTGAACAAAGCATTGTTTCCTGTTCTTCCTCAAGACTAACCAGGCTTTGAAGTTGGAAGAAGGCTGTGAATTGATCGCATTATTTAAATTGTAAATACTCCATTCCGCCCTCATTCGAAAGTGATCTGATCCCAAACAGCTTTACATTGCTAATTGACATCCTTCTTCCTCCACGCATTAATCGCTTTCCTCATCTTCGCCTTAATTACCTCATATTTTCCATTCTTCTCAGTGTAAAGTAAGAAACAAATTGGTACAAAAATAACCGCAGTTATTATCCCGGCTAGGCCTGCCCGTTAGTCCCAATATTCAATAAAAACCTTCAAAAATTTCCACCAAAATGACAAATTGTATTGCTTTTGGATATCCGGGAACTTTCCAAGAATAGCTTCTTCCGTGAACGTCACAGAATTTAATTAGTAGCTTTGGGGACATTTTACAAAAGCATGTAAATGTAGAAGCAGTGAAAGCTTAGCACTCTCGCCCTTATATGCGGAATACATCTTAGAACCGCTGTTATAAAGACTCTTACTGTTAATAAATGAGAAGGTATTGATTTATTTTTTAATTTGTTTTTAAAAAGCTCATTCTATTGCATTTTTCTTAATTATATTAAGAGTATATTATTCGTTGTGTTAAACGTAATAAATTTAAACTTGACTATTTCAATGTACGTTTAGGAATTCGCAATTTCATTCTCTTCTTTAAGATCTTCTTCTTGGGATAACAATTAACCATATGCCCAAATAAATCAACCCAAAATTTAATTCCAATCCCAAAGCATTTCTCTAAACAGTAGCAAAGCAATCCCACAGAAATCCCGCAACCCCACAGCGAGAGCAGAAGCTTGAGATGGCCTGACAAATTAGCTGCTTTTGGTTTCCCATTTCCATCCTTTCCATCAAAGTTTGCTATTTTGTTCCCGTAGTAATTTTGAATCTTGCTTACATTCTTCGTCACCAACTTATTCCACCACATTTCTATCCCACTCGGACCGACTCCCTTCAACCTTCTCAGAAAAACGTTGCATGGCATCCATCCGTAAAATTTTATTCCCAATTTTGTTTCAAGAATTGGCCTCTCCCCAACATAAACGAAGGGTAGTCCATCCCCTCGAAGCTGGGCTTGAAGTTCTTACGCCCTCAGCTCATTTGTTACCACCGCTTTGTTATTGCATTTGCTTAAAATCTCATATGAAAGCTTTCTTTGAATCTGACCAATGTGCATATGCAGCTCATTTGGCTTGTTGCTTATAGAAAACTCAGCAATTGCTTCCGACATAGGAATAGGGAGTAACCTAGTTTTTCTCGGCATTTTACTATTTGAAAGGTTATAAATTAGATCCTTATAACTATAAAGAATTGAGCTAATCCTTAACCAATAATTTCCATTATCACTCGCGACATGAGATTAGGTTAAGAAAAGATATGAGCAAGACGATAGGGAATTTGGACATGTTTAAAATTTTCATATTAATTTGCTTTCAATGGGCTAATATTTTTAATTTTGCTTGTCTTGGGCTGCTGCGTTACAAAAACTTCTTTTTCATATGTGCTAACGTGGTAAATATGTAGCATTAGGCATTTCAAAAGAACAATTTAAATTCAAGGTTAAAACCAATTTTCGCTTTGTGACCAGCCCAAATAATTAAAAAAATAATTAATGCTTATTAATTGAAAGATGGAAATAATACGAGCTTTGTGATAAGGGATTGTGCTAAATCCTGGAGCTTGAGAATGTCGTATTAAATTAATTTGATTTATTGAGTTGCACAAGTTTGAACATTCAAATACCAAACAGATAACCAAGTTTAAATTGTTTTCCGTATATTCCACTACTAATCTGGGAGAAGCAGAGCTTGCTTATCATTTTCATTATTAACAAAGCCATTCTCTGATTCGAGTGAAGCATTCAATTCGTTCTCATTATTATACCCTGAAAGTTTCTTAAGCTCAATCATCTTCCCAGATACAACCATCTTATTTTCCCCTTCCATCAATTTGTACTTATCCTTCCTTTTAAAGAAAATGATGTAACAAATTAGGAAAGCTGCCAAAGCTATTATCCCGACTAAAACTCCCAACCAGTTCCAATACTTAATAAATGCCCTCGAAACTTTCGACCAAAATGACAAATTGTATTGTCTTAGGATATCGGGAAAGTCTGCTAGAATTACTTGTTCTATCTTTTCTAAAAGCTCGTCGAAGTATCCCACTTTAATTTCGTTTCCTTTCGCGTCAGTCAAACTGCTTGAATTTAATTCAGCTTTAACATTTCCAAAGTGGATGTGGACATTTCTCATAATTTCAGAATCAGCCATATCAAAGGTGGAAGGGAAGTAATCCATTATGATTAAGCTTGTGGCAGAGTCATTTCCTATGTCTGTCATGATTAAGTCGGTTTCCTTTTTGGCAAAGTGAAATTGGGTAGAGGAGTCCACATTTCCACCCCCTCTTATCTCTACGTTTTCCTCTAAGTCGCTCGCAGAATAGAGGAAGGTGTACCCTTCTGGAACTATAATGGGCCGGGGTCTAAGCGTCCACCTATACTCAGCTTCTCCACCCATAGCAGATCTTTTTGTTCGACTTTGGAGGTCTTCACGATGCACTTCCATTCCAATACTGTTAAACAGAATAACAAATTGTTTATAATGAATTGTCCCATTTGCAAAGACAATTTTGCCAGGGAATGTCCCGGTCCAGTTGGTCATTAAAATCTCAAGATGGCTCCCATTTTGCTTTACATCCGGCACATAATTTATTCCCGGTTTTCTAATTTGAGCGATGATTACGGTCAAGTCTATTATATGAATGGAGTCATTTTGAAGCCCTTGTGGATAAATATAGACGTCCTTGTCCAAATCAAGAACCTCGTAGCTCGTTCTATTCCAGCCTATCAAATGACTTGTTACATTAGCCCGGTTATTTATCACTTCAACTTCGTTGTTAATAGCTGGAGGCGAGCAGAAAACAAAGTCAGACATTGTTTCTATAATAAATCCTATTCCAAGCTTTAAAGAATAAGCGGCAAGCTTCGGTATCATTTCCTTCTGGATTGTTTCAAGCTCCAAAATTTCTTCATCGTTTCCAAAAACTCCCATAACCTCTCCAAACCTTGTTATGCGAAGGAGTAGTCCTTCAGATGTCATAAATTGTGGCTGGAAGTAGTCCATTTCAAACTCATTAACTTCTCCTAACAAATGCGAGTAATCCTGATACATTCCTGTGTCTTTGTCCATAATAGAATATACCAAGCGGGGTTCATTTTGGGAGAAAGCAATCGAGCCTAGATCACTCAGACTAAAATTTAAGTAGAAAATGTGACGGGTCAAGCCAAATTCATCCGAGGAAATGTTAAACTCAATGTCAAAGCTCCTGATAGTAGAGAAATGGTAGTGGAAAGTGCTTACGCGTTTCTCCCGCTTCGTTTCATTCTGTTCCACAACATCCACTTTCTCTCCATCCTCCGCCACCTCGACTTTCTCTTCTGACTCCTCTCCCATCTCGTCTTCTTCATTCTCATTCTTTCCAACAAATATTACTCGAGTCTGCAGCCCAACATCAATTTTAACATGAAAATTGCAATCCAAATTTTGAATAACAACTTCCTCGGCAAACGCAACGCTTTCTGTGGAGCAGGCTAATATTACTCTTTCAAAACTCTTTCCCCTTCCAACGAACCGAGTTATTCCACGTAATATTGTAGCAAATGGAGTGCCATCATGAACAAACATTATTTCTTCCTTGACAAAGTCTATATCCATTCCCAAACCTTGATGAAGCCCTTCATCCAGCTGCAACTTATTTGATCCCCCTCCTCCATTTATAACTAGGAGGGATGTAACATTATTTAAGAAAAAAATGTCATCATCATCCCCTCCCCAAACGCCCTCCATATCTTGTCCTGTGCTCACCATAATTTCATTTTCAGCTCCATTAAGCCCCACCACCTTCCCGGAATAAGGTGAGTCGACAATAATAGCAACGTTTAGAATTTCTTTCCCGAAAGTCAACTCTGCCACGAGCTCCGGCCCCTTTCCAAAATGGAATGTGGGCATATGTTTCCAATTTAGAGGGAATGGTTTCGGCTCCGTTTGGTTTACGAAATGGATCAAGAGGCTACTTTCATTCCCGCTTTTAACTGAAACGTTTGCAATTTCCTGCAACTCCATTTCAAATTTAAATGCGTGGTTTGCCTCCAACTCCGCATAATAATTAATTTCAAAGTTATCTGCTGTCCTTAAATGATAAGTGAAGTTGCCTTTCGTCGCGTTGTTATTGATAATGGTGGAATTCTCTAGTACAAAAGTAATATCCGGGGCGCAATACATTTGTCCTATAATAATCTCATCATTCTTTTCCGACCCACCTTCCAACATGACTAATTTAGTGTCGCAGTCGCATACTACCTTGTCCACCTTGCCTTTCCTTCCTCCAACAATTTGGATGCTGCTAACCCTAATTGTTTTGACCCCGTCGAATGCCACCGTCTTGTTTGGCAAGTCAACTTCAATTTTCGTCTCATTTAAGAATTCGGCCAAGACCAACGAATTTACTCCGCCCAAACCATGAATCATCCCTCCAAATTCTTTCGAATTGATAATAAAAGAGTCGTCCAATTTACCTCCAAATGCGTTCCAAGTACCACTGTACAAGCGAAATATATTCTTTGCAACAGTTGCGCCCTTCCGCTCCGCTGTATCATTGCCGCTTTCATGGAGCTCGTGCAAAACGCTAATTTCTAAGGCGTTCCCATCCACAATAATATTTCCATTTGATTGAAACTCATCATCTACAAAGAGCAGTTGAGAATGTTGCAAGTGCGGGTCATAATTACTTCCATCTTGGCTCCAACTGATTTGAATGAAATTATTATTTTCTGAAAATTGAAGGGTTAATTTAATAATAATATTATGGAATTCCTCCTCTTTAGTCATCCTGTACGAGGCCAGCTTGTAAGAATACATTTGAATTGGAATATTATAAAAAGCATGAGAAATAGGCGACCTAATTCTCCCCCGAAATTTTAAATTGTTTGCTTGATCAGGACCCAGATAAATTAAGAAATTGCCTTTATCAGCATCGCTTTCAAATTCCGTATTGCCAACTCCTTCCACAGTCAATCTAGTCCAACATCCTTTATTCTTAATAATTATTTTATCAGGCTCATCCACTTTCCCCCCACCAAGTCCAACGTGACGTGTGTCACACTCTAAAGTAATGCCATCTGGCTGCATTTCTCTGCCGACGACCCGGTGAATATTTCCCATCTTCAGTTTACCCCTTCCAGTCAAGTCAGTGTCCATTTCGCAATCATCACCAATGATAAGGGTGTTTCCTCCTTTAGGCTTTGCTCCCTTCCCATCCAAATGACCTGTAATGGAATTACAAGGTCCATTCAGTAGGAACGTGTCGTCGCCCCCATTTCCATTGAAATCCTTGTGGCCATCACTAACAACAATTAGATTATCCGTATCATCCTTAATATCCAGATAAATAGTGTCTGTCCCGCTCCCCAAGTCGTAAAACATGAACTTGCCCTTAGGCGGATTTCGCCTCACACTTATTGTGCCATTGCAATGATACTCTGATGTATTGTATGGACTAGACACGCGTGGTCCTTTATTGTTCAATGTGGATGGTTTGCATTCGTACTCAAATCCACTTTTTAGTTTCCAATTTGGAGCTGCTCGCTCTAAATAAACGTTCTTTCTCTTTCGAAAATTGACTGCATTGTCCAAAACATCATAGCCCCATTCAGGGGGCGACTCTTCCCCACATCTGCACCGGTATTCGTAGTCATAATTATGGTTTATAAGTATACGAAATGTACTCTTCGAATTACTCTCACATTTGTAATCTGAGTATTTGCCTTTGCAGTAGCCACCTACTCCGTCACAAACACTAACTCTCTTCCAATCGCGCCAATGCGTCGAAATAATAAAGAGAAGTTTTGCATTCATTTTTTCTTGGAGGTAACAGCGCTTTTCTGGCTCGTACAAGGTCCTGCTGGGGAACACTCTTCCAATATAATCAGTATTATTTTTAAGAAACTGCTCAGTCATGTTGACAGCAATGTTGTTGGCATTTTGCGTGTCTCTCAATTCTTGGATGTATCCGGAAGTGTCCTTACCCGCTACATACCTCCAATATTCTTGTCCCTTTTCAAAGTCTAACAAAGGAATATCAGCATTAAGTCTATCCACGTGGTTCTGCGCTTTATAAAAGCCAACAGCAATGGTTGCTATCAGATTGATTGCAAACGCAACAGCTGCAAAGACGGGCGCAAGTGGTGGAAAAGCGAGAGAAGCGAGCATAGCTCCACTCGTCACCACAATATCAATTGAGTTCCCAACAATGTCGGCAATCGCATCATTTCTGTCAAATCTAGTAGAGTTGGGGTTATCCAAGATGGAGATTGATTTAGAAATCATGTAACCATTCCAAGCTATATCTAGCACATCTCCAATAGGCCCGGCAATCTTTCCAATAAGCTTCGCTCCAGACTTAGCATAGCCCATAGAAGAGGCAATCTTCTTCCCAAATTTGGAATAAGCATTCAATCCATATTCCAGCCCAATCCTTCCCCCGATAAAAACTAAACTTTCAGTATCCCCGTGCCGAATAGCTGAGGTTATCCCTTTTCCCAACATTATTTTTCCATAAGCTCCCTGAAACTTCTTCCCCGCTTTTCCCGCAATCTTCCCAATCTTCTTTCCAACCGTTTTCATTCCAACCTTGACTTTTTCAAATTTGCTTAAAGATTTTGCCGGGATTTCATCTCCAGACTCAGAATCATGAGCGAGTTTTGTCACCAGTTCTGTTTCTAAAGACTGAGTGTATATTTGTTCCATCTGGAGGAAAGCCTTTGCCTTCGCTATTTCTTGCGGTGTGCCAGAAAGTTTCTCCTGATTTTTTAAAGCGTGATCCACAATTGTATCTTTGATGCGAACGCTTTCCACATCACCATCAGCTAACTTTTGAGAGAGAAGCTTTATCAAGTTTGCGGCGTGAACTTTTGTCGTATCCTGAGGCAGATTAATTTTAGATTTTGGAAGAATATCGTCATCACCCAGCCGATTTTTTCTAACCGTTGAATCTTCATCATCCCCATTTGGATTTTTATTAGGGTTAGAATTACTTTGTTTTGAATCATGCAAATCGTCATCAATATTCTGATTTTTATAGGGATGGTCATCTAAGTCTGTATCTATATCATTATTGCGACACCTCTCGCATGAAAATATACACCCACTTCCTTCACTGCGCTTTCTTCTTGCTCCGCAGACAGCTCCCACCCCACTTTCTCCACCTCCACTGGCAGACTGGCCAGTTTTCATTTTTTCATCCCATTCTTCTCTCTTTATTCTGTCTTTCTCCTCTATCACCTGCTGAACAATGAATCTTTCGTCGTCAGCGTCCATTCTTGGAATATCGGCATCATTTAACTTGAAGTCGTCCTTAAGCTTTACTAAATCCGCGTCAGTAAGAACGCCAAAATTTTTATTCGCCTCCAGCCATTTTTGTAGTCCTGCTTTAGCCTCTCCATCAAACACGTCCGCGCCCAGGTAAGCCTTATACTCGTCGGCGAACAGGGTCAGTAGATGGGCATAGCTTCCGTCAGGACCCGGAGTCTTTAGCGCATGGATCGTGCTAGTCATAAACTTTTTAGCGTAGGACAGAAATAACTTGTGCATAAACGTATTCCCTTCCGAATGTAGGTTTCTTGCCTTTTTATCAATGAACTTTTGCGCACCCTCTAGAATCTCTTGAAGGTTGTGCCAATAAAGCTTTTGCGGGTCACTAAACTTGTGCGTGTCCTTCAACAACCCTTGCTTTTCAGCTAGCTCCATGTTTTTCTTAAAGTAGCCGTCATATTCTTTTTCGAGATCGGCGGCGATTTGTGCGTTCCCATTTTTTAAGGCTTTTATGTCCTCGTCTAGCCCAAACCCTCCGGTCGAGGGGAAGAGTCTATGAACTTTATGTGGCAAGCTAAACACGGCCATAAACCTTTTCATCGAATCTATATGCTTATTAAGTGGCGCTTCCAGTGCTTTATTCTCTTCCGTCAATTTTGCATGTTGCGACTTGAGATTTTTAAGCTTTTTAGAATTTTCACTAATTTCATTAGCGGTCAACCCTGACATTTTTTGAATGTATTTTGTTCCTTCGGAATAAATTCTTTTCTTTTCTCTCTTCAACTTTCCCAACTCCTTCTTTAGTTTTGCAAGTTCAGCCTCTTGGTCATTTGTTATAACGTACTTGAAAATATTCATTTCTCTCTTTATGTTGTTGATCCGGTTTTGATTCACTGCCAGCGCTTCATGAAATTTTTTTCCATGCCCTTCATTTGTAAAAGTGTTTCCAAGTAGTTTGTCGAGCTCTTCTATTTCCGTCTGCAGCGTTTCCATTTTCTCCACGTTTTCAGAGGAATAAATTGGTTTGGATTCATACTCTAGTTTGACTAAAAATGAGTAGATTCTTTTTTTTAAAATATTTTTCAAAACCCAAAATTAAAAAATACATAATATGAAATATTTATACTTACATTTTTCTTCCATCATGGTATGGAATTGCGTGCCTTGTGGTAATTTGCTAAACGTATCAGCGTCCAAATAATCAAGAAGTAGGGAGGAATGTGGAGCATGGTCTGACTGAATTATATTTTCTAAAGAGCATATTTTTTTGAGAACCCCGTAGCTCCCTCCTTGATACATTAAAGGCTTTGCCTCTGCCACTGATAATTTTTGTTTCTCACTCAATTTCAACTTCTGAAACTCTTCCACAAAATCAGTTGGCTTTTCAACATTTTGGTGCTTTGGATCTGTGGTTTGCGCATGTGGGAAAACGGAAGAATGCCGTCTTTTATCTGGTTCTGTGGCAAGTGCTAAATAAAAATTAATGGCTATAAAAAGCCATAACAATTTGACGAGCCTCATTTTACCCCAATCGGATGAAAAATAAAATCTTCTGAGGAAATTGATAACAAGCTACTGGATGTGATTCTATGACTCATATGCCAGGCTGAGATGCATTTGCATGATTCTAAAAGAAGAGTCAGTATGACTCAGAGAGATTTCTACGAAAAGAGAATTATTTATTAGGATGTCACGCGTTCGCGAATTTAATAGTAAAACTGGTTTTCAGCCAATGCAAAAATTCATTAAAGCTACTGAACTCTGTAAGCTGCCAGCATTACAACAAGGTATGGAATGAGTCATGCGGACTGAAGAAAAATATTAAATTGGGAATAGATGGGCTGATGCATCATGATGCAAAGATAAAATGTCATTTAATCATTCAGAAATAGTTTATTTGACTTCAAACAAGTAAAAAATGGCCATATTACAACTATTGTATGAACTATTTAGTTTACAAGCGCTTTCAGATCTTTCTGATTACCTACTCATTATCCATAGCAAGTCCATTTCAAAGAAACTAAAATCAAATGTGGAGAGCAAGGTGAGCTTTTGTGCCGCGTGTTACTTGGTAAGAGTTTAAAAATGATTTTCTCCTTATCCCATACATATCACTATTAATAAATTTAGAAAGCTTTTGTGCGGCACACTAATAGAGTTGCACTAACAGGTTTTTTTACCATCTTTGCAACCTCTAGCTTTGCTTTCTGGAGATTTTTCAGACAAATTCTATTGTTATCATGACTCATATGATGATTCATAGCGGTAGAATTTATTGCTAAGTTTGTATTGCAAGAAACTAGTTGCTATTTTTTTCCGCTTACGCTTACGCTTATCAATATAAGGCAAAGAAATCTAGTAAAATGGCATGATATGAAATGAATGAAATCTGCTTGCTTAAAAATTCAATCTAAACTAAACAGTATTTTTATTTGGACAAATTTGCTAGAAGCTCGAATTTATTTAAAACAATTTTATTTAATACGTTGACAATTTAATCTGCATTTTTCTTTCCTTGGTCAGTGTAGCGTTTTCCATGTAGAAACTGCTAAGAATTCTGTTAAGAAATTCATGAAGATTTGAGTAATCCTATGACTTTACTTCAACCAAATTCATTTGCTTAAACGGTTTTATGGAATGGTAAGTTGTGCCTTTCACAAATAAGTTGTTCCCATTTTCATACATTTTCAAGCAGAAATTCTCCTCTGTCCAAATAGACAAATGTCTAGCATTACAATTTCCATCTACTTGAAAATTGCGGTTGTTCATGAGCTTCAATTCGCTAATTAATTTTCGCTAACGCCCAGTTAGTGTTTGAATCACATCCCCAATTTACAACTTTCTCCGGTAAAATTGCAATTGATCGATAAATATCAATAATTGTTTGCCCTTGGCCTGGCCAAGTTGACTTTAGTTTTAAGCTTAAGCGAATTCTCTATTTTATTCATACACTTTGCTCAATTAATTAATTTGGAGAGTTATTTTGTGCTAAACACTAATAGAAGTTTCTTTCCCATAATTTGGCTGCTTCGGGAAAATTCTTTGCTTATTAAAATTGACAATATTATACAATTTATTATGATCATCCTGAGTGCTGCCCTGCTTTAACTCTTACTACCTTATCACACGCCTCTCTTATCAATTGGAAATATTTGCCTTCACTTATATCTTATCTACTTAATACAAATACTAATATATGATGAAAGTTTCACATTATTTGAATGTGAATGCTGACGTGGAACATTTGGCAGAACTTGATTCCGGCTAATTATTTATTAATTTAATATTTCAAATGTGCAATTTAATTAGACTGAAATAAAAAATGAAGAATATAGTTGTGGGCAGCGAAGGTAAGAGTAGCCACTATTGCTGTTGAAAATATCCTTTATATAGTATTAAAAATTGATTTAAATTGCGAAAGTGATAAATAAATTGATCTATCCATCAAGGCAATTCAGCTAAATAAAAATTTGCTGATAATTAACAGATTGTCCCATATTTGAAGTCATCAAAACCTTGAAATCCCTTCCAAGTTTTCTTCATTTGAGGGATAAATGGAGTGAGTTTGCCTATCTCTTGGGAACGCCGTCGCACGATGTTAATGACTTGAGGAATGACATGCTTGTCAATAAAATTAAATTGCATGATTGTCTTTATTTAATATTGGAAAAGTGGCAAGGACGATTTGGAGACGTTGCGACGTTAGAAAATCTCGCTGAAGCGTTGGAAGGGATGGAAATAAAGGATTGCAGAGGTAAAATGTTTAATTTCAAATATGAATATAAAATACAATTAAATTTATTTTAAAAAAAGAACCACTCTCCAGCATCCCATTTGCCAAATATCTATCCAAGACATCCTTTAATTGGTCAGAGCTGTCGCCATTAGTTCAGGAATACATAGTTTCAAACGCTTCACACCAGACTGGAGTTGAATTCAATTTGGAAAGTCATCTCCACTTATTTTCTACACTTAATTGCTCAACCCTAAAACAATTAATTAAAGAGGAGGCGATGTTTTTTAGGGAATCACTTCCTAAAGACATTTCTTATTATGTTTTAAGGAGGGTGGCTCCCAGAAACATAATATCAAATGATATATTTAGTGAGAAATCTGGCAAGGACATTTTTCTTTTCTCAAAATTGGATATGCCTGAGCTCTATGTAATGGCTGGGAAGGAAACAATTGGATATTCTAGGAACAACTTAGATTATCCCAGAGCTCGTTTTATAGTCTTGAATGAGCCTGCTCATTTTGATATGATTTGTAAACGAACAAAAGAAAACGTTCATTTGTTGGAAAAAGAAGGCTCTTTGCTTAAGTGGAGAAAATCAAGAGGAAAAATCAAAGTCCTCCAAAAATGTCAAGCAGAAGCACAAGATAATCTTAGACAGGGCGCTTTTAAATATATTGGAGGAGATTTACCAGTTATTATTTCGGATACTGCGGGAATGGGAAAGTCAACTCTTTTGGCAAAGATTGGTTGGATTCTTCGCGAATCTAATCCTGCAGTTCATGTGTCATTTATTATATTTCCAGACTTTGTTCGTCAAATTAAGGATGTGCCGGGTCAAGAAACTCTAAAACACAAAATTGAAATAGCATTACAAAACAGCTTATGCTCGAATAATTTGGAGCGAGAAGTCCTAACATTGAAATTGGCCGAAGATAAAAAGCGGTTTGAATTATTACTAGATGGTTTTGATGAGATAAACTCTGACGACAATCGTTTAGGCTTTGACATTCTTTCTACAATTTCATCCTTCAAATCTGTACGGATTTGGGTAACAAGCCGGCCCCAACATTTACACCGCTTGGAGGACACCTTGAACGTTTTAGGATTCAATATTCTTCCTTTCAATAAGGAAGATCAGATACAGTTTTTCGTGGGATACTGGTCCCGCTCAAGCCGAATGGATAATATTACAAAGTTAACAAACTTCTCTAAGCTATGCTTGGACACTTTAAATGCGCGTTTGAGCGACAAAGACAAAGAAATAACTGGAATTCCTTTACAATGCTTAATGATCGGTGAAGTATTTGAAGATTATGTGGGATTGGAGGATGCAGAGGCAAGCCTCAAAAGTAGCATCTATTCAATAACTGATCTTTATCAGCATTTTATTGAATGCAAGTTTAAGAAATTTGAAAAGATTTATAGTCCAACTAACATCCAGAAAAAGCTATTAGTTAAACTACACGACAAGCTTAGCTTTGAACTTTTATTTGAAAATTCTGAAAACGTAAAACAATTATTTGGAAGAGCTCATACTTCGTTTAAAGACATTTTGAATGTTGGAATAGTAGAAGATTGGTCTGGTGCAGATCAAACGCCAAAATTTATTCATAGATCATTTGCAGAATATTTTATAGCTTTATTTCTAGTACAAAAATTCAGTTGCGATGAGGACGAGGGAAAATTCTGGAGTGAAGGCATGATCAATTTTTTCTTTCGTAAAGTATTTCAAACGTACACTAAGTTTAAATTTTCTGCTGATATGAATTCAGACCATAAGAAATTAAATTACCAAAGATTTAGACATTCCGTCGTTTGCCATTTCCTCAATTCCTTTTTGGTAGGCATCAAAGATTCCCTTTTGATTAAGTTAAAAATAAATACGGTTTGGGAAAAATTATCTTCAAAAAATATTTCAATCGTAAAAATTTGTTATGCCGCTGTAAACCACAATTATTGGGGGTTATTTTTGTTTCTTGATAGACTTAATGCGTTTGATGAGATTGAAAGAGAGACATTTACCGAATCATTTCTCAACTTTTCAATAGAACATGGAGGCATCGAAATTTTCGAAAGAGTATTGCGCCACTTTGAAAACAATTATGAATTTTCGGACCAGATAAAAATTGGAGTCCTCAAGAAAGCGCTTATGAAAGGAGATTTTTTAATTGTACAATTTCTTTTGAAAAAGAAAGGTCTAGATGAACTATCTAAGACGTTAAACCTTCCACTGCTTAACTATGTCGTGCAGCACTCTTGGAACAACAATTCTATAATACTACAGCAGAAAAAATGTATAATGAATGTTTTATATCAGCAAAATTCTTCTATTTTGGAACTGGTGGATGAAGGGGGAAGAACCCCCCTGGTTTCTGACTTCGTCCATGTCGAACTTCTTCACGAGTTAGTGAAGCTTGGAGCAAATTTTTTGGCAAAGAATCTTGATGGTAACACGGTTCTACATGTCAGGACTCTTTCAAGCATGGTTGGCAGGAATAGCAACCAACTTCAAAAACTTCTAGAGACTATGCAGAAAGTTAATGAGCCTAATTTAAGAAAACTTTTTCAAAGTATAGGTGCTAAGAGAGAGCTAAAAATTGCCGAGTCTGCTCCAAAGGACCCTTTCCAAATTAGCCAATGTGGAGAAATGAAGCCATTCAGGAGCATTATTTCTGCTTTAAACCCACTCAAAAAAACCATACAGCTTGCAATCAACATGGGAGTTAATTTAAATGAGCTGGATAGTCACGGTTACTCATGCTTGGCTGTAGCTATTTATCGTGAAAGGAGTATTGAAACAATTCTAGCTCTTTTGAAGTTTGGAGCAGACGCTAATTGGAAACACAAACATACTTTGCAGACACCTGTTCACATCGCTGCGCTCGTATGCAATTGGCATATTTTCGCGGTTTTATTGGATAACTACAAGCTTGGATTAAATGAGGTTGATTCAAAACAAAACTCTCCTTTGGACATTGTCGCACATAAAATACAACTTAACCAATCATGGCAGGATATGAAGCAACCAGAAGCGGTAGACTTCGCTATTGAATTGATTCGTCGTGGAGCAAGCGGCAAGAGGGTTAGTATGACTTCCATTCTACACAACGCCATTGCTTTCGGCAAAGAAGAGTCAGTAAAATGGCTTATTATCAGTAAAAATGTAGACGTAAGGAGAAGTATGTGGACGCATATGAAAACACTATGGAAACGATCGCTAAACACTCAATCTTGCACAAGTTGGGGCAACGATAGGGACTATTTTGCTAAAGTGTTTTCGTATTTATTTGAAGCCAACGTGGATTTGGAAGCTGAAGGACTAGAAAAGAAAACTTTGCTCCATGTTTTTGTGAGCAAATACATGGAATGGAATCCAGAGCTATTACATTCATTCGTAGAGACACTTAGAAAGTTTAATTTGTGCCACTTGCTTAACAAACGAGATATAAAAGAAAGAACTCCGATACATTTGGCAATCCGAATAGTAGAAATTTCCGTTAAAACATTAGACCTTTTAAATAATGTAGGTTATGATTGGGATGCAGCGCCTTATGGCCATGCAAATTTGTTATACGAAGCTATTGTTTGGGAAAAATGCATGGATGTCGTAAAATCTTTGATCGCTTTCGGAGCGGATTTAAACAACGTGAATCGAAGCGGTAATGGTTTGATCCATGCATGTTGTACAACTTTCAATGTGAAAGCCATGCAATATCTACTAGGGTTTGGTAATTTCGGCGTTAATTTAAAAAATAAAAATGGAATAACACCGCTACACATGGTTCTTCTAGCACATAGTGCTTTTGAAAAACTAATAATGGAGATCATTGTAACGCTATTAAAAAATGGTGCCGAATACAGTAATATTTTGGGGCACGACTTGGAAACAGTTATTGATCTCTCCAATCCAGACGTGGAGCGATTGAGAATCATTGTCGAGTAAGTTTTCTATTAAGAAACAAATTTTATATTTTGGATGCATGTAAAATTTACACTTAAACTTATTTTCTTACAATAGACAAGCTGCAACACGTTTAAAAATTGAAAAGCGGCAGGGGCAGGCTCTGTAATACTATGGATACTAGGCTGAGATTACTTGGATTTTTAACTCATTCATCCAATTTGATTCTTGCTGTGCGAATACTGTATAGTTTCAAAACTTCTTTAATTAAACGAATAAAGTTAATAAATTTGTTAAGCTATATAGTAAATTGCGCTACATATAGAGTCGTTTTTTCCTTATACATTTAGCTACTTTTATGCTTATTTAGAGCAATACAAGCATTTTTTTGAGAATGGATATATTCAAAGCAAAATGATAAAAGAACGCATTAGAAGATATAAAATGGCTTTGCTACATTATTTAAAACTTTGCTCTGAAAGCCACAAGCACAGTATTTAAAATGAATCGAAAGCCCTCGCCAAAGAACAAAACACATGACAAAAGTAGTCCACTTAACAACAAAGTAAATATTGCCAAAATATTCCCTTCAAAGTGACAGCAGCTGGCGCTTCTGAATTTTCTTTAATAAATTTCATATTGTTACTGCTTTTACGCCAGACACTGTTAGAAATAACGTTCAGAATACTAATCCATTTCTCCTTAACCCCCGACTCTTTAAATAGCCCAATACGCTTAATGAGAGGAGTGGAAATGTGAGATTCAAAATAGAAATGAAATGTACTCTGAATCTTTTCTCTTCCTTCGTACACATCCTCCTTATTTAATCTATTCAGAAATGCCTTGCTAGTACTTGCATAAAGCACAAGCGCAGTCTTTTTGCAATCGCGTAGTTTTTCTAGAAACTGAAAATTTTCATTGCCAACATATACATGTTTTGCTTCAGTTTCTATTCTGCCCCAATCCATGTCAGTGATTACTGGACGAGTTGATTTTAACCACCTTAATAAATTAAGTATTAAGGGCCACTGAGGTAGCAATGAGCTATTCTCCTTCAACATTTTGCCAAAGCTATTATTCTCACATGGCCTATACAAGTTTACCAAACAATTGCCCCACGGCATGTCCCATATCAATTGAGAGTAAATTTTGAAAGCAAGCTTATCAATAAACATGATCCTCTTAAGATGACTGTTGAAAAGCTGATCCCCAATAATTTCAATTTCATTCTGGTTTACACGTGAATAATTTATAACACCATCTTCCATCTTCAATTCACCCCAACTTAACATAAATGCTATAATTGAAATCGGCCAACTCGTAAAATTCTTTGAATCTGTCAACTCGTCTTATGCTAATCATATTATACACGTTATTTTGCTTGTAGGCCTGACTCAAGATTATGCCCGTGAGAAAATAAAGGCCCACCTAGTGACGAAAATTTTGGCTGTTCATAACATGTCATGTCATGCATAGATCATGTCATGCAAGATCATGTCATGCAAAGTTCATGTCATGCAGCATCATGTTTCATGCA
>JAHZMU010001800.1:0-28713 GCA_027743725.1 Rambutsinella grinnellia
TTAAAGAATTTCTCAAACCTGGATGAGAGGCAGCGTACGCCGAGACATCATAAACTATGCCTAGACAAAAGTATTATTACACTGAAATATTAACTGCATATTTTTATTTAAAAAATACCTTTGACTGCCATCCAAGCATTCTGATTATCAACATCTGCATGTTGAGCTAATTCTTCTATTGTTATTGAACGCCACGGGTTGACTCCTTCCATTATCATATTAGTGTATTTGAATAATAGGTTAATTTACCACTAAAATTTTGTTAAATCAGAGAATCTTCGGGTATTATAGACATAAATATTAGCTGAATTACTAAATACTAAAAATAGTGCTTGCGGTTAAATAAAATGTCTACATTTTACCGATGCGGTGGTGTAGGTGGAAGTGGCACATCGTCAAAACCTAACCAGGGAAAGCCAGACCATGGTTACATCATAGAAATTGAGACGGACCATCTCATGAATCATGCCATGAAATCCGTACACGCAAGACTCCTGAACAATTTTAGTAAATGAACCGGTGCGTACTGCATTTCACAATCGGCAGAATGTACTTAATAATGGGAAGGTGGAGAAAGTGAAGGGAAAGTATGGGGGCATTAGAGATAACAAGCTGCGTGCTCTTATTGTTAGAATTTTACATAGACTTCTTGTGATGATGAACAATGTATTTTTCTTTTCCTCTTTCACCTTTTCTCGTTTCTTTCGTTACTGATTATGAATGCTTTGTTTAACTAATAAATGAACGATATATAATTTGAATAATTCACGTTACAAATGTGGAGGATATAAACCAAAAAATACTAATAATTCTGTTGATTGGATTGCAAAAATGATTAAGAGAAGCGGTATACCAATTTATCTCTAACTTGCTAATTTAATCATTTAATTGCCTTTAAACTCATGGCATTTGAGGAAGATTCCATACAGTCTGACTCATGTAATCCAATTCTATAAATATGAATGCGATTTATTTTTAGCATTAATTAAAAATATATCGCTGAGCTTCACCCCATGATTTTGTAATGCTGACTGGTGGTGACCTTAGAATTCATGCTTTTTATAACTAGATGATTTCGTTTGAATATTCTTTTTCTTTGACCGTTCTGCGGACTCAAGTAAACTGCATATAATGAACTTCAGAATGAAATCAGTCATCACGTACTCTGGTTGAAGCAATCATGATGCGGTTCGGCTTATGTTTGTTTAAGACTGGCTAAATCCAATTAAAACCATGTATTTTCAGGATAAACTGGAAAATATTCCAGTATATAAACACGAACACGGTGATATGATGAGAGAGCATGATCATGCTCTGACCTAATTATCTTTATAGTTGATTCTTTTAGACAAACCGAGCCAATCAAAGCAAATATTAGTAGCTAGTCATTGATATAATCAATCATTTCATTAAAATTAATTATCCGTGTGCACATTGCATTTGATGTAGATGAAACAGAAGGAAAATTAAAAATATAAATGAGTAATTGGTCGCTACCATACTTCCATCAATTTTAAATAAAAAATTTCCATGCAAAACAACATTACTTTGATATATTATGGTAGTAAAGTGACAGCATGAGATGTGATGTTGATACGAAATGTTTTACTTCAACTTTCCTTCATTCAGAGTAAATAAGATTTGGACAATAACTTTTCTTGTGAAATTAAAATCTCCAGTAAAACTTTTTGGAAAATGATAAGGGAGGAGTTTGGAAAACATGCGTAGTAGTAGTACACATCTCATCATCTTCGACGTAATTATCTTTTGAATAAATTTATGACAATTCTTCTACGCCTAAATCTGAATACGAAGAATAGATCACGGCCAAGCCAAAGAGGGCTTGGTTTAATGTTTGTTTCACCTCACACACAGTACAAAAATAACTTGATTTCATTTGAAAACAGGAAAAATCTTCATAACAGTGTAACATCTCGATCATTACACATCAAAGGGTCGAGAGAGCGTCATGATGTCGTCTTCATTTTAATGTAAATTAGAGCGGGGGAGTGATACGATTACCGTAAACATTTTCATAAAATACTAACCTTATAGTGACCTGATCTTTTGGAAAATGAGAAGAGTATAAATAGTCTGAGCGACTTGATTACAAGCTTTTTCTAATTTTCTTGCTCGGTCGAAGCAGGATGAGAGAATTGGACTGTCAGAGAAAATATTTTTGGGGATTATTATTAGAGAAAGATAACAATTTTTCTGAAAATTGCAGATTGAGTTGCAAAACAATAAGGGAACTACATAATAAGATACTTTCCTAAATTTATTAAATACCAATAACTTCGTTTCAAGAATAAATAAACGGTAAGCGAAAGACTATTTTAAAGAGATTAATAAATTAGAAATTTTTAATTGATGTAAAATGTTAATTATTTTCCTGAATTATGCTTCCTATCCCTTTCCTTTCCTTACTAACAGCGTAAAGTTTTGCATGTCGTGTTTTACACAAAATACTTTTCGCCTTTCGCTGCACGAAAAGAGGTTTCGGAGAGTTTTGTTGGAGGAAACTCATTGCATGACACAAAGCCAACTGCCCTAACCGTGACTAGATCAATCCTATTTATAAAGCAGTTAATCTTCCAAAATCCAGAATCCAGATTCCTTTAAAATCTTTCCAGAGCTGAAAATGCATGCGTAGAACTACGTGACATGATGAGCACTAACCTACTAACCTTTAACTTTCCTTTAACAGTCAGAAATTTGCGTTCTTATAACGTTTTATTGACCCCACCCCCATCAGCGTGGTTCAGGTTCATTCTTTGAATTGAAAGGATTGAGTTAATCAATAAGTTGAATGAATGGGATGATAAATTGTGTAATAAAGTCAGTGTCTACTTGAGTATTCATTCTCGAGTGCACCTGATAAGCATTAAATGAGTAATAAATTAATGTAGGTACTTCATTAATTTTTATATTTTCTACAGATGAATAATAACTCAACTTCCGAGTCAAGTTCATCCAGCTTCCGAGAAAGATGGAAAGGCTCTTGGATGCTTACCGTTCTCGGTTTAATTTATCTAGTTGGAGAACTAAGGCCATTATTTAATTGGGGTGATAAGCCGGAATGTAGCACAAGATCTTCATTATGGAGATATGGGATGTATGGAAATACCGGAAATTCCGGATATTCATTTCGGAGTTTGCGCAAATGCCAAGACTGTTACAGGGTATGTTTATGGAATAAAAATTCAAAACATGTTATCTAAAGATTGACTTTCAACTTCCAGTTGCACTAACATTACCAACCCTCAAGGGCAAGTAGCATGCGATTGGAACTACACTGGATTGGGTATAGCGTACCAAATTCTCGCAGGTCCAAGTTTCATGGCAGTCTTCACAATTGCGGGCATCTTTTGGGGAATTGCGGCCGACAAAACTAATCGGGTTTATTTGCTTTTTGCATCAACACTTTTGTTTAGCATTGCAACGGCATGCACCGGTCTATGCACAACGTTTTGGCATCTTTTAGTTTGTCGGATATTGCAAGGCGTTGGGTATAAAAATTAGATAAAAATATTTCCGAATTCCAATTTTGCTTTCACGTTAACCTAACTTAATTTCTCTAAACTTGTCCTAAAGTGTGGCAGGGTGCAGTCCGTTAGCTGCCGGCATGATTTGCGATGTTTACAGCCAAAGGCATAGGGCAACGGCAATGAGTCTCTATAATTGTGGAATGTATATAGGTGGGTTCGATTTGTCTTAATTAAGTTAAACCAAATTAAGAATAATAATTAATATCATAATTTATTTCAGGATATGGAATATCATACGCTGTTGGTACATATGTGACTGATGCAAACTTATTTAATGAAGTAAGAAGAATACTTTAAATGAAAATTTGCTTTCACTTTTGATGATTTTTTGTATAATGCTTTTAAAATATTTAGGGATGGAGATCAACATTCTTCATTTCCGGTATACCTGGAATTTTCATCGCTTTCCTTCTAATCTTGACTGTACAAGATCCGCAGCCAAAGCCGACGGAACAAGCGATTGAAGATAAAGAAGCAAAGGAGGCTAGTTACAGTGCTTACGAAGCCGTTAGTTCTTACTCTGCGCATCCCGACGGAGGAGGCGGAAGAGATGAAGTTGAGTCTCTGATTAGCCACAACCGTGATAGTTCAGTGAGTGAAGGCCCTGCATCCGGAACTAGTTCTGAATGGAAACAATGCTTCAGATTTGTCACGCTGTATTTGATTTTAGCCGCATGTCTCAGACGATCGGGTAATTTTATTAAGAAAATTGTCTGCCGACAAAATGGTTGCAAACTTTATTTATCTAATCTCTTTGGCCTTAGCTGGATATACTTTGCGGTACAATTCTGCCTTGTTTTTCCAAGTCTACTACCCTGGCTATGATATTGGGTGGTGGTTAACTATCATTTATTCTGTGGGTGGAGTTTTGGGAAGTATCTTGGGTGGGTTAACTTCAGACAAGTTGGTTAAAAGACTTGGCGTTAGTTCAAGAGCTGTTGTTTTGACAGTTGGACAGGTAAATACTTAAAAATATGCATTGTTCAGATAATGGGGAGCGCATTGTTTTAATAAAAATTTACTTTTTTAGCTCATCACAACACCATTCTCCATTGCAATGGTAGGTTATTTTATCCTTCAAATTAATTTACACGTCATATTGAAACTACAATTAATTAATTTCCTAATGCTTTAATTAAAGTTTTATATGGATCCACCATGGGTGTTCATCCCTCAAGGAATTGGCTACCTCTTCGGTAAATTTTTCATTATCAGTGCTTATCATAATCGAGTACCTAATTTACCTATTTTTGATAAATAGGCGCAATGTGGTTCGGCGCAATGTTCACTATTTTGGTTGAGGTAAAAGCAAAAATTTTCGAATGGGAATCTTTAGATCGGAGAAAATTACTTTCACTCAATATTTCTTTCAGATAACGCCGAGCTCTATCAGATCAACCGCATTTGGCGTTGCTTTCTTCATTATGGAAAATTTTGGAGGAAACTTCCCAGTTATTGTTCATACTTTGACAGAGCTCCTCGACTACAGAATAGCTCTTGTGATTATGTACCCAGGAGAGTTGATTTTAAGTAAGCAAAGTTCTCAATTATAATTTGTCTGTTGATTTGCTTATATGAATTTAAATTTAATGTGTTGTTAAATGTTCTAAATTTTTATAGGTGCAATAT
Organism: Rambutsinella grinnellia; assembly: GCA_027743725.1. Lineage (NCBI taxonomy): Eukaryota > Metazoa > Arthropoda > Collembola > Entomobryomorpha > Entomobryidae > Rambutsinella > Rambutsinella grinnellia. The sequence goes on from JAHZMU010001800.1 coordinate 5,178, forward strand.
TCTTCTTCCTCACATATTTGCTTCTCCGTGAAAAATAGGGCACATCAATATCTGCGTTCCAACCCCGTGAACTACCTACATTGACATGTTCGTCTATGAATTATTATTATTTATTAGTTATTAAATTTTATTATTTAATAGTACGTGTGATATGCGTATATTTTCATGAGCAATTATATACTCACTGCTTCAACGTAATAGTTAGTAAAGTTACATAATAAGCAAAAATTATATAATCCTTTGGTTTTGCTAAATGATTTTAATGAACACTTATTTTTGTAACACAAAACATGAATTTATTACTGCTAAATATTATTATTGCAACGTAATAAAAATAAAGATTATGCATTCTTTAATACTTTCTGCAAATAGTCTTGCATCTTAGTCCCAATACTTTCATTTAACTTTGTTAAGTTGCTCGTTACGTCGTTAGTCATATTGTTCATCTTTTGCTCCAGCAACTCCAACTGTTTTACCTGAGGTGTTGATGGCAGCGGCCCATCCCATCTTCGTGTAAACATGCAAGATTAGTCCAAATTCATAGAAATTTTTATAAGATATTATTCAACTAAAGACAAACCTTCCAGTTCGGACTGTGCCATTGGGATGAGTTTCAACGTAGTTGTAATGACCATCGTTGGATTTTGCAATGGTTAGTTGAGTAACAGCGGGATTGCCGTCTTCTCCAACAACAGCCTTCAAAGTAAAGTTTTTATTTAATAATTTCTTATTGCAAATTCTTAGCCAGATAGAGCCTGGCCGTTGAACCTGATATCATTTTTGCGTTTTTGTAAACTTACCTCTGAATAGCTATACATAATACGTTGTTTATCCTTTTCTCCGTCCGAAACATCACTTTCCTTCCCAGCAGAAGCCAATTGCAAAGAGATTGTGCAAAAGGAAATGATGAGCAAATAAGTCAAGGTTTTCTGTTCATAATTATTAGCACAAAAGTGCACGATTAGTCTAAAGTTATATAAATTTTGATCAGGTATTATTTTTCAATATTGTACAATATTGTATGTATTGTATTATTATTGTATCAAGACAAACCTCCATTTTTCGACCTGTAATTATACTGGGGAAATCTAAGACAATCTCTTTTTAGTTCTATAAAGGCAAGAAAAAAATTCGAACCGGTGCAGTGTACAACAGAACGATGAATCTACATTTCATGAAATTATCAATCGCCAAACTAATCGTACGTTTGGCAGACTTTTCTTACACTAATTACCATGTTATGATCGATTTTCAACATTAGAAAGCTAATGACTAATAATGGCTATATAATTGCTTCTTTGGCAAAAGCTACAAAGAGGGAAATACATCTTGCTTAAGCCTACTGAAATTAGTAATCAACTTTCATTTTCATGCATGCATTCTCATTATTATGTCAGTTCCAACGTAGTTTTGTAATTTAATGCAATTATAATCTTTCTGAAAAATTCCCTCTTTGCTTCCCATTCATTACTTTCATTTGAAATTTTTGACCCTTCCGTTTAGAATCGTTTCAACCTCCGGAGCTGAGTATTTTTATAAACATCAAATGAACAAATTTATGCTGACAAATACGCGTGTTATCCCACACACGATAAGTTCTGATAACTCGATAGGGTCAACACACTTGCTTTTTTGAATATTCATATTTACACCCAATCCAATCATTTACATCCAATCTCAAGTTTAATTCGCAAACCAAGATAACCATTTCGTAAACATCGTGGGCATATCTCAAATCCCAAAAATAACGCAAGCCAAGCAGACCCTACACATTTCGCTTCCACTTCTATGCAAAATGTCATCCATCTACAAACTTCCTTAAGATCTACTCATAAGGAAGTAAAACAAGTTTATTCATACCCTGGACGACCCAGCTAAACGAATGACAACGACAACATTTCATGCCAAACTCTATCCAGTGTCATTCCAGTCGTATGAATCCCAAAAATTCTTTCTATAAAAACCTTGCACTCAACAACCCAACTTGATCATGAGAAAATAACATTTACATAGCTCATGATCATCATCACAATTTACAAAACAAAGAGAGTCTTTACTCTTTCCTTGTGATGATATGAGAATCACAACAAGCAGAATGAGGAGGTTATAAACTCCATGTGAAAAAAGTAATATTTTTATCACAACCATTTCAACTCTTGCCATGAGCTCCTCACAAGATTGTGAAGGATTTGTATCCTCACCTCAGCTGAGCTCATATGCATATAACCTTTTTGTTCCATCACAAGAGAACAAATAGAAACAGAGGCTAAATAGTTCATAGTTAGAACTTTGCTGTGTGAATGTATTGATACGTATTTTGCTCTGATGATTCTCTCTCGTTATAAATGACAAAAAAGTGTAGGCGAAAAAATATAGACGCCTTCAATAGGTTCGATTAAGATTGGTGAGAAGAAATTTAAGATAATTGGGAGTAAAGTTTTGGGAATGAATCAAGAGGGGCTGTAGAGATTAGAGATTTAATAGGGGTGATTTTTTGGGGACAACCAAATGGTGAATCTCGGTTGAAGACTTTTGTTTTTGCAGGATAATTAATTAGGTTGATAGTTAAGATGGTTCAAGACGAGGAAAAGAAGAATGAAGGGGCAACGGCTCGGAATGTGGTTTTGTACAATTTGGCGATTAGACCTGCGGCAAAATGTTTCCCGCAGATTGAGCAGGAACTGGAGGGGATTCCGGGGAGTGTTTTGATGGATATTTTTATGGAGGTAATTGACATTAGATTAAAGTATATGGTATTAGTGGAAGAGAAATGTTATAATTTCTAATTTTTATGCTTAGATTGCCGAGACGGGAAACTTGGATGAGATTGTGGCTGTAAAGAAGGTTGCAAGTGAGTTGAGCACGTTTTTGAAGTTGATGCATCAAAGTATTTTGAAGGGTCAACTCCATAAATTTATGCAGGTTAGTTTAATCCTTGATAATCGATTATGTAAGCTCTTGAGTGGTGTAAAATGATCTTTTATTATGTCTAGGTTCTTATCAACCGAGAAATTATGCACACTAATGAATCCCGAGAGGCAATAGACATGCCTGTGAAATCATATCGGCAGTTTGTTCTCAACTTATTACCAGCTCGTCTTGCAGCAAACTATGAGGAAAAGGCAATGAAGGAAATGAGCAATGCAAAACAACGCGATAACCTTATCAAAATTGGAATGGAAATAGGTTTGTAATAGACATGTACCTCTTCATCGGGGTAATTGCTTACTAACTTAAGAACTGTATTTTTACAACTGTTTTACAGGCGAATTCTTATCCGAAGTGGGATGGTTTGAGGAAAGTGCTAAAGTATTGAATCAGTGCATGTACGTTTGCTTAGCAGAAGATTCCTTGGATGGATATAAACGTAGCGTACCGTGTTTGGAAAGGTTCGCACAACAGTTTGCAAACTTGCTTGTTAAACTTGCTTGCTAAACTTGTAGCTTTGTTTTCAGACTAGTCATTTTAATTCTTACAGGCTTTTGAAAGCTCAAGTCAGCTACAGTTTGCACCCCCAAGCCAAGATGACTTACGAGACAGCCAATTTGGTGATTAAAAAGCTGAGCGATGCTGGGATAAAAGTAAATTTAGCTGGGATGTACCAAGCATTTTCAACTTTGCACTATTTGGAATGTAGTTTTAGTGAGGTAAGTAATTGGAGGTGGCAGTTACTAATTAAACTTGAGACATAAAACTAATATCGCACAACTTTGATTAAATAGGCACTTGATTGGAGTATCAAAGCGCTGGAGGAATTGAAGCGTGCGCTGCAGTGTACAGATCCGCAAAGAACTATAGACATTTTACGTCAAGCTGCGAAATCTTGCCTTGTTAAGAGGGAATTTCACAAGGCTGAGCTATTGATAAAAGAAGCTGTGTATTTGGCACGAGACGTGTATGGCTCCAAAAGTGTGAAATACTCGGATGCTTTGTTAGATTATGGATTTTACCTTGTCAATCGGGATTCAGCGCATCAGTCAGTGCAAGTTTACAGGGTACATAATTGACACAAAGTATTTTTATTCTCTGAAGAAAAGTAATCAGGTTCATTGTGATTAATCCTTAATTTCTATTTAAATAATTAGGAATGTTTGGAAATACGCAAGACTGCGTTTGGTATTAATAACTTGATGACCGCTCTCGTAATCGAAGATCTAGCTTATGCTTTGTATGTGACCGAGTACAATTCTGGAAAGTTTGATGAAGCACGGTAAGAATGTGTAATTTTAGGATGATTTGTTATAAATCATTGAACAAAAGACCAATGTCCTAATGTGCAATTATTTTTGTTTAAATGTAGTTCCTTATCGGAAAGGGCAATTAAAACTATGACTTTAATTCTTCAACCGAATCATCTTCAGTTTGCCTCGGTGAAAAGGGTGCAGGCTTTAATACTGGAAGAAATTGCTATTGATAGCCAAGGGGGACCACAAGAAAGTCAATATTTGGACGATGCAGAAAAGCTTCATTTGCAAGCATTGGAACTTTCAAAGCAGGTTTTTGGAGAAGTAAATGTTCAAATTGCAAAGCATTACGGTAATCTCGGTCGGCTTTATCAGTCAATGAAGAAATACAAGGTATTTTATTTTCTGGATTAGTTTATGAATTATTATCATAACCACATCTAACTTTTAAAAAATAACTGTTATCAGGAGGCTGAAGAAATGCATCTAAAAGCAATCTCAATCAAGGAAACTTTGCTAGGCGAGTATGACTACGAAGTAGCTTTGTCTCTTGGTCATTTAGCAAGTCTTTACAATTATGATATGGAAGAGTACAGGAAGGCAGAGGAGCTTCACCTTCGTTCGATTAGCATTGGTAAAACAAGACATTTCAATATTTATTTAAAATATTTTGAAGTCAAGATTGTCACTAAATTGAAATTTCTCATCACAGGTAAAAGACTGTTTGGAGAAGCCTATTCAGGATTGGAATACGATTACCGAGGGCTAATGCAAATTTACTTCGTTGAGGGAAATCACGATCAGTTTGAAGAATACGAACGGATTTTCACCCAGTGGAGAATGCTTCGAGATTTAAACGCAGCAAATGGTCCTCATCGCCCAATTTCTGAATCTCAAGTATCGCAACCCGTCAAAAACGTTCTTGATAATTTCTTTTCGATGGAATGGATCAACATTATGAAATAAACCGACAGAAATCTCAATGTAATGAACTGAGTAATTGCGTCGCTCTAGCTTATACGGATTAGTTAAATTTTGACAAATAATATATCAATTAATTTAGTTTAGCCAAAGTTTAACTTGCGTTAAATTATGTATTACAATCAACTGATTATAAAACTTAGTTTTCGTATCAATTGTTTCAGGGCGTAAGTGAAATTAATCTGTGATTCGCTTTTAAAATGGTAGACTGTTTTAGCTTCTTGTTTAAAATACTTTATAATGAATTTTTCAATTTTATTTATTTGTTAAATGTAAATGATTGAAGCATGCTGCATGTCAATATACCAAACAGCATGCCCATAATTTGATTGGTGTGCATGAATTAGATTTACTACCTGAAGCAATTTATTGTACCTATTAAATATTATAATGTCCTTAGATTTGTTTGTGTTAGGAACCGGGGTGGGGGAGGGAGATTATTAAGTTTTACACTGTAACTTGTTTCTTATACTTTAATTTAACTTTAAATCTTAGCCCAAATATAACATTTTAATTACCTAATATCTCATATTATTACTGGAAAGGTTAGATGATTTTCATCAATTTTAAACTTATTTATGTTCTATGCATTTTATCTGATTCTTTGCAGTAAATTTTCAGGTGTCCCATGCACATTTGTAGTAAAACTAGTAAAATTAAGTAATCTGGAATGTGATACTGAAAAACTACGCTCATGCAAATTTAATGTACCTTCTATTTAAGTCTAAAAATATGTATCGCCATTCGAAAATAAAACGATGCAAAAAATTAACCTTATTATCTTAATCATTCCACTCTCTTCTTGAACTTTCTTATGATTTAAATTACCAAGATAGTGATTATTCCAAAGCGCATGCAAGCATAAATGCATTCTACAACGCAATAATCCAAAAGTTAAAAAACACAAAGAGAAGAAAAAAATATGGACAAGCTCATATCAAGCTGGGGCCGGGTAAACATGTAATATTTTGCAGTAGAGAGATGCGCCATCTGTCCCCATTGCCTTTGTAAATGTTTACGTTCGTGTGTGTGTGAGAGAAAAAACCAGCACATAGCACAGCTTTTATGGGGTGGGTGTGTGGTTATCTCACAGTAGAAATAGCTTTACTATTACATCTCTCTTCTAGTGTAGAGGAGGTCTTCCCAATTGCCATTTAGCTTATCTTTAGGTTGAGAGGAAAAAGAGGTCTAAAATGTTGGCACTTTTCCCAACTGAAATTGGAGGTAGTTAAGAGGGGATCATGAATAACGTTTGTTAAGGGTTGGTTAGTTTAGTAAAAGTAAAGTTTGAAGTGTTAAAAGTTTGTTTAAAAGTGGTATTATCATCAGGGAAGTGGGATATAGTAGGGTTCTATGTGTATAGCTATACATAAGCTGTATATGAGGTGTTAGGGGGTTGATAGGAAGTATATGGGATGGCATCTGTAGTAGCATATGAAGGGGAGGACGGGGAAAGCGGGGAGGGAGAAGGTCTGCTGGACAATGAGATTGAGAGGAAGAAGCCACATGTTCATCATCAAAGGAAGAGGAAGAAATCGCTGAGGGAAAGTGATGGAGTTTATGTGCCACCGTATAAGAAGAATCGTTTCCGGAGACAAGTGTCAGTTCTTCCGTCAAAGTTTTTACTAGGAGGGAATATAAGGGATCCGTTGAATTTGGCTAGTTTGGCGGATGCGAAAGTGAATGCGGAATTGAATAGGGTGACTCCAAAGCCGAGTCCGGTTATGGTGAATGCGGATAGTAAAGGGGAGATTCCGGTGTTTATTCCAAGGAATCCGGATGATCCGTTGGGGTTGAATTTGGGGTCGGATGATCCAAACGATATTATTTTGGGGGTGAGGGTTAATAGGAGTAAGAAGAGGCATAGGAGGAGGAGCAGGAGGAGGACGGATAGTGAGTGTAGTGTGGGGACGGATACGTTAGGGGAGGAAGAGGAGGAGGAGAAGGTTGAGGTGAGGAGTAAGAAGGAGGGGAGGGTGGAGGTGGTCGAGAAGAAGCAAGAGGGGAGGGGAAGGGATGAGGTTTTTGAGGAGAAGAAGGATGACAAGGCAGCTGACGTGGGGCAAAGTCAACCGCCCAAGGTTCTGGTAGTTGAGAAGAAGGCGTCGCCAAAAAAGGAAACTAAACCTGTGGTGGAGCCTAAGCAGGAGGAGAAGGAGGTGGTGAAGGAAATTGCAGCAGGAAAAGAGAAGAAGGAAGTGGAGGTGGTGAAGAAGGAAGCAGAAGTTAAGAAGAAGGATGATAGTGCGGCAGTAAAGCCTCCACCCGTGGAAAATACAAACAAGGAGCCTTCTACAGTAACTCCGGATACGAAGACACCCAAGAGTGGTGGAGGATCGGCAGTTTACCCGTGTAAATCGAGCGAATATGTTCCGTTAAGTAGCAGTTATGCCCCGTCGCCATACATCTTCGATACGATGAACCCTGAGGATGGTTTCGAAGTGAAGCCGTTTGAGTCTCCGTCTTTAACAAATTATTATTGTAATGCTCTAACTCCAAGTCATTTAATGGAACCATTTTCTCCCCCGCCCAGACCGGAAATCCCACATTTTCAGAGGAGAATGGAGATGATGTCGAATGTGCCCCATCGTCCTCCGGAAATGTCGCTACAGAGAGCAGTATTCCAGAAACCCTTTTATCGACGGCGATTTCGTCACAAGTCAGACCCTATAGTTAGTCCAGTTATTCCGCAGCCCGGTAGTGGTAAAAAGCGTAATCAATATCATCATCATAATCATAATCACCGTCATGGGAAGAAAAATGAGAAGCAAGGAAATAGTCTGAATATTTCAAATTCTTCCACAGCCTCTACTCATAGCTCAGCCTCAAAGAAGACAACGGCCAAGGGAAAGCAGCCGGCAAAAAATGAGATTACAAACTTTAGGTCAAAAGACGAAATCTATCAGTTTGGAAATTACAAACAATATTATGGATACAGAACCCCTGATGGTGAAGACAGTCGGTTGTGGGTGTTGAAAAAGGAATGGTTTCGGGGAAAGGATGTACTCGACATTGGATGCAATATTGGACACGTGTCGTTATCAATAGCTCGGGATTTTGAAGCTCAGAGAGTGCATGGAATTGATATCGATAATAATTTAATTACAATGGCGAGGAAAAACATTAAACATTATATGATCCATGACCCGAGTGATAAGTCGGTAGTCTTTCCACACAGCTTGCCAATGATTTATGGAGCGATGCAGCCTCCATCAGGGGTGGGGAGGGTGGCGCAGCAGTTTCCATTTAATGTGATGTTCTCACAGGTAAGGCTGATGCATTTAAGATATTAGTTCTTTATATTTATTTGGATTTTATAATTTGGATTTAATATAACATTTTTAATTACAGGAAAACTACGTTTTGAGCAACGACGCCATGCTGGAAAATGTGAAACCGGAGTACGATGTCATCATATGCCTTAGCGTAACAAAATGGATTCATTTAAACTTTGGAGACGATGGTCTGAAAAGGTTCTTCCGAAGGATGTACAAACATCTAAGAAATAAGGGGAGGTTAATCCTGGAGCCGCAAGAATGGAGCTCATATTATAGAAAGAGGAAACTTACTGTAAGTAAAATTAGTAAAACATTTTTAATCATACGTAATTTCATCATGTTAATCTTTCTTGAATTATAATGTCATTTTTATATTTTAATTTGCAGCCAAAAATTAGTGAAAACTACAAAAATATTCGCTTCATCCCGGATCAGTTTCAAGACTTTTTGGTTAATGAAGTAGGCTTTACATTTGTTCAAAAAGTTGGAACGCCCCACCATTCTTCAAAAGGATTTCAACGGCCCATGCTGATATTCACGAAAGAGTCGAAATCGAAGGGAAACTCCCCTGCATCCGAACAAAACACTCCTAATAACTCGGCAACTTCAACTGCTACCGATTCTAACTCTGTGAAACCTGCTTCATAAGGATTTTTATGGAAATTGAAACCTAATTTTGCTATTATGATTTTCAAAAGATAAGTAAAAAAAATAATTATCCCACTAATAAAGTCCATATTTGCTTTCGTTCTTGTATCTCAAAGTATAACAGTATGAATTAGACTTTATGTCCAAACTTGTGTGATTTCCCTTGAATTTATTTTGTTTTTCTATAATCTCTTTGTATTCTGTATTAGTTATGCTTTTCTTTCAGTCAATTTCTTGAATGCAATTTTTTTAAATGAATTTATTAGCAGTTTAAAACTAACCGACTGACTGACAAGAAATCTTTCACCAGATATTTTGAGGTGCTGGACGGAAGGAGACGTCTGCCAATTAGTCTATCGTGTCTAAACGTACCTACATTTATGCATAATTATGCCCTTTGCTGAGAAAACATATTTTTATGCGATATGTTTACGCACACTCCTCTAAAAGATGAACTTTATTATAAATATTATCCAATAGTATTTAACATTAAGGATGGAATGTCTCACAATAATAAATATAGCAATAATTATTAGTAGAATATAAAATTATTATATTGTGAAGGAATATTATGAACTATTATGTCAAAATATAAAAACGAAATTTCAATACATAGATCGTTTTTGACAAGTCAACAATGATTTTTAACTGTTTTATTTTTGCTTGAAATTTTTCATTCTCATAATTTCACATGTGCATATCTAACGCTTTGCTTAAAACTAAATAGGAACTTCAAAATTCTAACGTAAAGGATTTACACAACTTTCACCGTTTCACCATTAAACTAGCGTTTATAAAAATAACATGAGGTTAAATTCTAAACATTTAAACGCATAAATTACTTGCGAAAATCTTAAATCAGTCATTTGAACGATCACGCCTGGGGTGTGGGCGATCTGGAAACGGCAAACCTTGAATTGGGACTCAACATATCGGAGTGGGTCCGTCGATAATTATTACTGTGGGGTTTCCTCTTTACTTCCCTTTCCAAGTCGACGGAAAGGTCAGAAGAGGAATTTGAATCTACTTGCCCCAGAGCCGTTTTCGCTGTTGGTTTTCTCGAACTGTCTCCATTAACTTGTTTTTGGTAGGTTAACACTTGATTTCGGATCACCCCAATGTTGTCGGAGTAAACGTAGAATGTTCTTTGACCCGCTTTGAGTTCGCTGCGGAGCTGAGAGTAGCTTCGTATCTAAAATTTGAATAAATCGTTTTCGTAAATTTTGTTGAAATGCTATGAGGCAATTCAATTAAAGTGGTTTAATTTTACCTGTCTCCCCGCCAATGTCTGCAAGATATTTCCAATTGGCTGCTTCGGGATTCTAACCGACAAGGCCAAGTCCCTAATCAATTCCTCGAAGGGCTGCGACGTCCTCGTATTCAGCAAAACTTGACTTTGTAAACTCGGTCTTAATCCATTTATAACCCTAATGGGTTGCCTGGTATTTGGAGTTTGTGTTTGCACAGCAGCCTCCTCAATGACATGGGCCACAAGCTTCGGTACGTCCGATACCGATTTCGTAAACTTTTGCGATTGAAATTTATTAACGTTCCCTTTCACAGTTCGTGAAGAGATGTTCCCATCACTCGCTGACAAGCGCTGATTGAGGGGCTGGTGGCTGTTGAGAATTATATTCTTTTTGTTCTCACTTTCCTCCTCCTTACTCCCATATTTTATCGCCTGGAAAAGAGACGAGATGGATTTAACTATACGTTTAAGGCGTGCCATTTTATATCGTGCAGTGCCTGTCACTTTGATATTTTATAAAAAACAAGTTTTTCTACCAAAATTATTTGTACTATTTCGGAAAATTTGAGAAGCAGCACTTCACTGGCTGCCGGTCACAATCAGACTAGAAGTAGGATCTAGGAGTTGCTGAATTTTTATGTTAAGATATGGAAGCGTCTTCTCTTCTCAAGTGTTTGTCAAATGCAGAGAAAAGTACAAGCTACATATTTTAATACATTAAGAGCTTGAGAGAATCTTTTTGTGGGTTGGATTGCATCATGAATATCATGATCAACGGATCAACACATCATAATCCTTTCATCTATGAATACTCTTTTTACTAAATATTATATTTTTGATGACGACTTCATGATTGCAATCTGCTATTCGTGTGTTTCCAATAAAAAGCGATATAGAAAAGAGTAATATCACGTTTTTATACAACGCAAACAAGTTGAGTTTCTCGGTAAGAAACGATTTAAAAAATATGATCATATTAGCAAATAATTACAAAGAAAACCTGCAAGCAGGAAATCTGATCTAAGCGTAGTCAACAATTTGGATTAAATGCTGTTACAACTGACACTTACTCATTCTCATAAATTTTCTCATATTGACGTTATTAAAATTGCACCTTTTTCTGAAAAAATTGATAAGGATCCTGCGTCCTACAGATATGATTTGGTAGTGTGAAAAGGGAGATTCAGAGCGTAATGTAAACTACGTCAAAAACAATTTGCGCATTATCTTTGCGGAGATGTGCATATATTCATGCATATGCAAAAATATTAGGTTGAATTGATGAGCAAAAGCAAATAAAGGATAACCTGCTCGGCAACTTTTTTCAGAAAGAGATTATTTAATTGGCTTTGTAAAATTTGATGATTGGCCCTCCTCATATTTTTTGCAGGTGTAAAGAGGAGTATTTGGGAACGTTTATGTAAACTACTATTAATATTGGAGTGTTTGATACTGTCGAAAGATTTACGGAGAAACTGGCACTAAATAAGATGATACTTCTTGACCCTGTGTGCGTAAATAAGATATGTTTGGAATTTTCAGACATTTATTTGTTCAATTTTGTATGATTTTTCTGTACTTTTAGTACTTGACTTGACATTCTGTTTCTGCGTAGAAATGCTATTATTTGCCCTGTGATGAGCTTACAATTAAGATTTTAAAAATTAGCATTCCCTTCGTCTATTTGACTACTTTTATTACTTTTGTAGTCTATTACAAGGTAAACAAGATGAACAAAATGTACTTGACTGCTTGTCCAAATCAAGCTTTTGTTGCTTTATGCCCCCTACTTGGAAAGAGTAATTTATTAAATCATATTTGCAACAACCTGACTCGCAGATGTATAATTTGCAGTGACAAATTCGCAAACAGTGGGCTTATGAGTCGGGCATTAATTTTTAATTAGGATTTTACAACCCTGTGGGGTGTAGCAATCATCAAAGTCTGGTGAAGATTGCGGATGCGAGTAGAAAACTAAATTGCCTTAAGCCAGTAAAATTTACATTCTGGACAGATAAAAATGGCACTGCATTTAGGAATGTATGAATGAGAATTCTTTTAAAGCGGCTATCTACAAAGTGATACAAAATCCCGTAATCAATCAGCATTTCCAGTTAAATTTAAATCAAGCAGAATTAGCCTGACATTTTTTCTAATATCAATCATATCTATTTCTGGCGTGTGCTCGCACTTGAAAGATTTGCGTTAAATAATTTAATGGTCTAGTGTCTCTTCACTTTCAACGAGATATAAGAGGTTTACAACCTGCCCTCATGTTTAGATAAATAGCAGAGGATCAAAAATGCGCATTGACTACAATCGTTTTTATCATTCAATAAAAAATATTAACTGACCACTCCGGATCTAAATATAAATGGGCTGCGATGATGACAAAATGACCAATAAAATTTCCATTTTAGGAAAAAACCTTTTTAGAAAAGTATTTTTAAAACAATTCAATTCATCATAAGTATACTCTTATTACGTAATGATACTTGACAGAATGGCTCTTGTTACATGCATACTCTGACATCATCTATTAAACTAAATCGAGTGTGACCTGACAATTATTTTATGAATGGATGCATAATCAAAAAATCCTCTCAAGTGCATTATCAAATACGCACACTGGGTTTACGCTCAAGAGCAAAAAATCTCAGGCATTGTCTCAAATTCAATCAGTTTGCGACTTGCGTTTGGGTTTTAGGAATTCCACGAAAGAGAAGCAAAAAAATCATATCGCAATATATTATATAATATCAATTGCAATCTTTTTATCTACAAAAGCTCTCGTGTCTATATCTTGTTGTTAGTCGTGCATAGAAGATTTGAAGGTTAAAAAATTTGGTTGGATACATGCACTTACCTTACCTTGAATTTTTTTGTGGAAGATACGACATATTCATTTTCATTGACCAACTCCTCCAAACTCTTGATTAAATAACCATCCATAGTGAATATGTGCCTGGCTCCAGTGGGCAAAGTGGGAAATCTTTTTGTGAGAATGTCCAGCAACTGGTCCATATCCCGGATGTCCTTGCCATGACGGAAGCGGTACTCAAAACGAGGGACGTGCTCATCACCGTTGACGTAGAACAAGATCTTCTTGAGCACCCATTGATTTATATTCAGTCTTGAGTAGATGGACGGCACCTTATCCGGAATCGTGTATCTTGCATTCAACCTCCTCTGAACTGGCTTGGGTTGGGCTTTGTGCGGTAATCTCCGAACCTGTTCAGTATTATTAGTAGGAGGATTTAGTTCCCGTTTCTTTCTAGCTTTTGGCGCAACTACGGATGAGTAATTTAACTCAGGACGGGAGGTGGAATGCGACTTGATTGAAAATGTGTCATGCACTACAGGTGTAGAATGGTAGGAGTTTGGGCCTACATTTGGAAGTGACACTGAAAGAGGTATTTCGCTATTTGAGCTCAAACCAAAACTAAACGGACGTCTTTTTCCACGCTCTGCATCCACACCCAAGTATTTAGGTTGGACGTATTGAGAATCTTCACCACTTTTATCTCTACGCTTATCTACAGGCTCTTTAGGTTTTGAGAATTTTGTCGTTTTAAACGAAGACTGGTGACTTCTCCTATATTCATCCACCTCCGACTCTGTCGTATAAGAGCTTTCCTCTGGTCTACCCACTTTTTTCTTAACTCCACCTTGCTTCTCTTCCTTCCACATTGAGTTGTGATAGAGCGATGCGTTTTTAATCGTTTCCTTCTCCTCATCTGTATCAGTATTTCTAGATGATGCGACAGAGGACTCTTTCACCCAGCGATCTACTCGGCTCAAGTTACTGTCTTTGGATGGTATCGTTCTCACATTCTTCACTACTTCCTCTGGGATAGCTTCTGGATTTTCTAATAATCTCAAAATCTCTTCCTCTGGAGAACCCGAATTCCTTCTTACTTTACCCGTGTACAAGTCTTCAAAGTAGGTGGCTCTGCTAATTGCACGAATATTATTTAATAGTTCATGTCTCAACGCAATTTGATCTACTGCAGGGAGAGGCTCGTGAGGGTCATAATCTACTTTGGAGTCTGAGCCTGTATGCAAAGTCTCATCAGTCGAAGGGTTATCATACTCTCTACCATTTCGTATGGTCGAATACAAAAGGTTTGTGACCGACTCCCCTTTTGTCCTCCGAGTAGGTTGGGTGGTGGCATGCACTACACCAGTGGAACTACGTCTATTTGTGTCTCCAACATTTTCTACACTTGCACCGTTAATCAATTCACTACCGTTATTATTACTATCAGGATCGAGAAGGGGAAGACTAGCTGTTTTTTGTAAGAGTTGAAGCTTCAACGCATTACTTTCTGTGGGAGAAAAGATTTTTGAAAATTTTACTTCGTTTGTGGAAAGCGAATGGAGTGGGTTTTGTTGACGCCTAGAAGGGCGACGATGACGATGGTCAAGGTACAATTGGTCATCGAAGGTTTTCAGGTATTCCGTGTATTTTGTGCTGGGTTTGAACTCGTCAGGACTGTCGCGTTTCAGGCTGGTGTACATCTTTGACTATTCTCTGATTCACTCCATCCGCTAAAATATTAGGACTCCCAAATCAACTACGACAATTTCTCACCATATGTCTTCACCTTGACATATGTCTATTTTCATTCTGCTAAATCAAGCTCGTCGATTCCATTACGACATAACAAGTAGGGAATATAAAATGGCTTTTTAAAGAAAAGGCTAAAGTTATTTTAGTCGAATGCGTTGTCTCATTCTCCACACTCAGTTATAAACTGACAATTCTGGCAGGGGAATTGACAACGACGAGATCCTTCGCGTTGAATAACATGCACGCAACCTTCCAACCGAGGTTAGCATACCTTTCCCATTACACTAGTAAAATGTCTCGTCCACTATGAAATGTCATTAGTTGGCTTTCTCCTGTTCGAATTTGTACAATATGAGCTGTTTGTGTAAAAACTCAAGTTCTAAGTCGCACTCTCTTGGGGGGAAATGCCTTTCACATGCGATGAATCCCACCTACATTAAAACTTTTTTTGCAGAGAAATAACTGAAATGTTTTCTAATCGAGAGAAAGCTGACAATATGAACTGTGCGCCTGTTACACATTGGAATTGCTCTTTTTACATAGTGAAATTCGTTGGCTGGATGGACTATTGACTATGTTCTCATGCTTGAGTTAGGCAAACCGTAATTGTCCATTTACTTCGTGTTTCCTCCATGAAATATAATGAAGATGGGTGGATACGTAATAACGATTTCTATAATAATAGTGCTCCTCCAATTTATCTTCCTTTGACCATTCCAAGTTTAATATAAAACTGTATTCAACGTGTATAGCATATCTCACATTATTTTTACTAGCAACTTTTGCATGAAGAAAAGTTTGACTTTTTTCAAGGGAAAACTGACAACTTTTGATTATCGAAATCTAATTTTTTGCATGTTTTATGGAATAAGGAATTATTTAATGGCAATTATTTTTGCCTGAAGTTATTTTGGCTAAAATCAGATAATGGAAAATTGCATGGAAAATAATTTGATAAGTTTATTTACATGATAAAAGCCTTTTATTGACAATGTTGTGCCTATTATGAGAAAAAGTTTGATGGCTCAAGGGGGACCAATTATTAGTTTTGTAGCCAAGAAAGTGTCAAAGTACAAGTGCACTTGGTAGCATTGAAGCACGCTTGGGCCTTCTTGACATTGTTTAACTACCAAATTGCACTGGAACCTTTCCTTGTAAGTGTTTATTTTGCATGGGTGGATGCCTCCCTAATTCGATTGAGTTTGCAAGATGACGGCATATATGTGGCCTTCTAGCTGACCACCAATTTATCATTTTCTATAGCTTAGTGGAGAACTTTGTGCGGAAAGGGTACACACCTACTCGTAATGCAATAAAAATATGAAGCTAGATAAGTCAGTTAAACTGTTGCAAAGTCTGAAAGCGGTCATTAACAATGTCCATAATTTATCTAACATTTCACCTTGACCAACAACCATGTAATCCTGGGGGAAAAGGAATAAGTGCATATCGAAAAGAAGAAAATATTATGCGACAACGGGCAAAATAGATTTGATCGTAATTTACGATTCGTAAATTGCAATGTTCTTGTCAGATAGAAAAGATTTGGCCGAAGTTTTATATCCAAATGGGAATCTACCTTTGGAAAATTTTAACGGAAGTTTTAAAACAAAAAAATCAATATGAACTTTCCAACTAATATTTGTAATTGAAATGAGCAATATTCCATAAGCATGGTTGGGGCTTGGAAAGCCGGGTCGATAATCATAAACCATTAATTTCATTCAATCTCAAATAGTATTAACAGATTATTGAAAAACTACGATCAATTTAACAATTTTATTATTTTAATGTGTGATAACTAAAAGCTATTTCAGAATTAGCTTACCATTTTTGAATTCTCCTTTCTCCAGGTATTTATGCTTGCTAAAATGTCGGAACTGAACTAAAATGAACAGAATGATTGCGCAACTTAGTAAAGTTGCATAAATAATTTAAACTTTCTTATGTCGGCTTATAATTTTGAACTAAAACGGTTGACCAGCTCTTCTCTCCTACCGACTCTGAACAACATGCCGCTTTGTTGCCACAATTTATTATGCCGGAATATTTTGTCGATGCTTTGAAAACCCTGCTGTGATTTCTTTTCTCACGAATAATGAATTATTGGATTTTTAGGGTGGTGAAATGCATTATTTCATGCTCCAATTTTTGTATTACATATTACATATTATGGCCCACTTAAGTCTTGATGGATACGATGTAGACGCATTTTTTCCCCATTTTTCCCCAGACTGCTTTTCTCCCACATTTTCTTCTCATCGGCATCGCCACTTAATCGAATGTAATCTAGCGATCAATCAGCTTCCTGTCAACGTCAACACCTTTGTCCCACTTCTATTCAGGAGTCGACAGATATTAATTTCGTAATGGGAAATATGTGGGGCGACTGCATTGTAATTTGGTAATTTTGCTCCTTAAATTAATATTTAGATGAGATACGCGTGATCGTTGCTTTAAGTAGTTCAAGTATTTAAAGCAAGTGCTTATTGCAAGAAATAAATTTTGATTGATAATCAATAATCAATTTTTAAAGCTTTATTCGTATTCAACGCCAAGTAAATATTCTCGTGATTAAATCGGGACTAAACATACATTAGATGGAAGGAGGATGAAGAATTGTATCATAAGTAAAATATAAATAAAAGAATTTTATGGCAAGCACTTGTACGAGTACAAAATTACTAATGAATAATGATCTACCCAGTTGGATTCTACAGCTCAATGGGGTATAATGATAATTTTGAATTTTATTGCTTCTCCTCTTGCTTTGCATCATTTCCAAAGTGAAATCAATACTTAGGGACATCGCGACCGGGTCTATCTGTCGTAAAATTTGCTTAGCACATTCCTCCACTCCTAAATCCAGATATGGAATAGCAATGGATATACAAATATTCCTTAAAATTCTTTCGAGCTAGTTTCCAGTTTGGTGAAAGTACAAAGCACATTTCTTTTAAACGAAACACTCGGTGACATAATCACAGTTTTACTTGAAATGCGATAATAGAAATCCAATTAATTATATATCTTTCTTTTATTTCTTTGTGTACAAAAAAGTGAAAGTAATTTTTTTTACTGTGACCGTGACTTTATTCTGATACAATCTGTTTATTGCCTCCTATCGTCAACATAAATTGAATTAAATACTGAGGAAGAACGGATGACAGGAGGTGAAAAAATCACAAACATCCATTAAGCTAATTGCATTTTTCTCTTGAATATCGACCCCTGCCAGCTCATTGACACTGAGCCAATCTATCAAAATGGAGAAAACGATTAAACCATACAGGAAACATTTAACAACATTAACAACCCATTTGAGAAAATACGAAAAACCTATAAATGGTTATGGCTTGTTTGCCACCAGCTACATTTCGGGGGATATTCCCTGGAAGAAAATCTTATCAGAGGAAGCCACCTCAGAAGAAGCTGATCCAGTGCCTTTCTCCCCAAAATTTGAAATTGAGACGTTTGCATTACAAGAAAAGGAAAGAAAGTTGAGAGGAGAAAGTGTGAGGAAAAAAGAGATTTTAAATCCGGAAGAAATATTTCAGGATTTTAAACAAGCTCATATCAGTGATAGTGGAGAGCGTTTGAACTATTTGTATTTTAAAGCAATGCAATACTCGGAAGTGAACAAAGCACTTGCTTTAGACGAGAAGTATCCGAAACCCGATGAAAATGCGTTGAGGTCAACATACTCGAAAGAACATCAGGAAGCAATGAGAGAAGCGAGGAGAAAGGAACGCGAGGAAAAAGGAGAAGCCCCCTCTGAGCTAGATGAGAAGCTAATATCTGTCCCTAATGTTGAAGCATTTACCTTCCGGAATAGCCACCGGATGGCGACAACGGAAGAGATGGAGGATTTGAAGAAGTTCAGACAAGTTATAAAGGACGCTCTGGGTAAATCATATAAATCATTTTAGTTATTTATTAAAAACGTGACTTTAACTTTGAATTTTAGATAAGCC
This sequence comes from Rambutsinella grinnellia, assembly GCA_027743725.1. Taxonomy (NCBI): domain Eukaryota; kingdom Metazoa; phylum Arthropoda; class Collembola; order Entomobryomorpha; family Entomobryidae; genus Rambutsinella; species Rambutsinella grinnellia. The sequence continues at coordinate 24,065 of JAHZMU010001800.1, forward strand.
AACAGCTTTCAAAGACTTTGAGCTTACGAAAGAACCGTGGCAATTTAAAGCGACGGGTGACCGACCCCTTCCTCAGCCTCTTCAGAAGAGGAAGAAGCCTCCGTGGAGGAAGAATGTCTACCCTCCAAAGTCAAAGGAGGAAAGAATTGCAGAGCTCCGGGCAAAGGCTCCGCCAATGGATCCTGAATATTTACAAATTGATAAGCTTCCGGGTTTGTGGGAACCGGAGTTAATGGTAGATACTTTTAAAACAGCTTATATGGAAGCGAAGGAAAGAAAATGTTATGAAGATCCTGAGGGGGAATGGGAGAAGAGGTTTGAAACAAATAAAAAGTGCTCCCAATGGCTAAATTCTATTCCGGATTCTTTATAACCGCAAATAAAATGTTCTTTCTAAACTCTGAATGTAAACTGTTATAATTTTAGAATCATAATGTTTTGATTGCCTAACCATCAAGGCCTTGCAAGGTAAGCCAAACCCAAAATCACGTAAATCTTGGCTGATCAATCATTTATTGAAGCTATATGCTTGATATCAACAAAGTATCGATTGACATTGTACGACTATCGACACCATTTAAACTTAAATCCTTTAATCCTTCTGTCAAAGATAAAAAAATTGATTTTTATTGTGCTACTTGAGTAGTCAATTAATGATGAGTTTTATATTCTGATGAGTTTTTACAAAGGACATCGTGAGAAAATAAACATGTGCCTAGCTTCTGTCTCGGTCTGGTTCTCAGTCTGGCATATACCTATTTTCACATCTTTGTTTGCGAAACCTCGAGAGATTTTAGTTTCCTTATAAAGTATATGTTATGGAATATGAAATAAATGCTTACATACCTAATTAATGACGAGGCATCAATAAAAAATTAATTAATTTGTGACATTTGTTTTAACATGTGTAAAACAGTGTAAAACATTGGTGGCCTTCTTACCTGTCATGTACTTTCTGGGATGATCTGTAAATACATCCAAAGATAATTGTCGAATTCATCAAATTCAAAGTCCAATCCTGGATCATACGCGTCATGTTAAGTTTTAAATGTTTTAAAAGGACGTTTGCACCTGAAAATGTACTTAGTATGAAGGTGGAATGAATTAGCTTATGAATAGTTTGATGCGATAACTTGAAAACTATTGAGGATGGAATTCGTGGAGCAAAATCAAGGCAATTAATACAACATTATTTACAAGGCATGCTCTTGGGATTGGTATGAATTATAGCCACGCCTTCACCCGAGCTCTTTCCAAGTCTCCTGTTGAGAGAGGCAACCCCTTAGTAGGATAGGAAAGGGAAAAAGCTCATAGCTGATAGCTCTCCATCAGCCATCAATAGCAAAGGGCTTTTGCTTCCTGGAATCCACACTATTTCATACCATAAGCCGTTCTTGCCGTCAGTAGTTGGTAGAAAAGTAGGAAGTGAGGAAAGTGAGAGCTTTTATTTCGTAGTTAGCTCATAGCTGAATAATTGTGTTGCAATTGAAGCTCGAGCCATACGGCAATTAATTGAAATTGTTAAATTATTTACTTTGCGTTTACAATCATTTACGGAATGTATTAAAGAAACAAGAGGATTAAAGTGTAGATGGTGAACGTGACTTTTACGAAAGAATTCTCATCGATAATTTAATATAAAGTAGGAACGAGTGTATGGCACGTGTAGGTCGGCTGCCTAAATAAAACAAATCGTTTCCTGAACCAATTAAAAAAAATCAGAGCTACGACATATACACCTCTTTGTCCAAACCGTTGATTTAGTGCACAATACTTAATCTTTGCATTAAATGGCCATCATGTATAATAACATGGAAAACTTGGATCTCGACTCGATGAATCGCCAGTTCTTCGAATCCTCTCATTTCGAGCTCATGTCCGATTCATTTTACAGTAGCCACAATGAGAGTTCTAATGACATGGAAGATTGTCTTTTGGACGATGATTCACCCTTATCTGGCTTAAGTGACCAAGAAAACAGTATTCGGACCAGGAGGAGACGAAAACGAAAAACTGATAGAGGAGCAGAAACTAGAGGACCAGCTCCAGAACCTCCGAAAAAGATTGTTATTCAAACGCACAGGGGTGAGTAGTGAGCCGACCTTGACCTTAATTTCATATCTAGTAAATGATAAAAAGTCTTATCTATGTGACGTCTCTTTCTGCTCAGGTGAATTTGGTTCGGTTGGCAGCCACTCCTTATCATGGTCAAGTGAGAAGGGTCATTATAATGGATCAGTGATGGTAGCTAAGGTCTGGACTCCTGAGGATCCAAGGAGCGGTCGCTCCTCTGCAGCAATGTTTTGCGACACGTAATATTAGTAGTTTCGAATTAATTGAACACAGAATTGTTTAAAAATTTAAACCATTCATTTTATGCTTTAGTGGATTGTTAAATCCGAATTTATGTGATGTTTAACAAAGTCAATAATTTTAGTTGGAACGGCCTTGTCATTTTGTCAGTCTATTAATTTTACATTTTACGCACAACACAATGAAATTACTCATCGAGAGATTATTTTATAGATCATCCATTATATGAATTATTCATGTCAAATAAGTTTAAAATTAAATACGCAAGTACAATTTACAACCGGATATAAATAATTCTTAAAGCAATTTATTATTTTGATGCATGGGGCATAATGCGATATTCAAGTTTTCTATACAGAAAGTACAGTAAGTTGAGTGTTCATCATCTCTTTGAATTTTCTTGGTATTCCATACAAATCAATATCTATTTTAACTGTCACACGAATGAATATGTTTAAAATGTACTGAAAGATATGCTGAAAATTTCTCCAGCTTTTCCTCAATTCGTTCATATCCCTTTCATTAGAAAAATACTTTATAGCTGCTTTATAATTTCAGTATTTTCTCTTCTGCGCAGAGTATCTAGATTCTAGAATGGAGTACGATACAGTGTAAAATGGAGCCGTACCAGTATTATTAGGATCCGTGAGAAAATTTGGGGCTGAGGGAAGCCGTGGCAGGTGTCAACTTTCCCAGAAGTTCCTTAAAGAAAAATAGAGTTGGGAAAAGTATTCCATTTCAAAGGGAGGATAGAGAAAATGCACTGTAGTAAATTCACTATCATTACTACTCTACCTAGCATAATGGGATGAGTGGTGATGAAAGGTTTTATGATGAAAGTTTATTTTTCCTTTCAGTTCATTTTTGTTGTGGATATGAATTCTGTGTAGAAAATTGCTTGTCATTTATATTGGCTGAAAATAAGTACAGATGAAACTCTACCTTACCCATCTATCTGAAACTTAAATCTAAATTCTAAGCTAAGATATTTTATGAAACGTTTAAGTTTAAAATAGCCATTTTATCAGAAAATATCGCGTGAAATATCAAATAATTTATACAGTATTAATTTTCTCATTCACTATTTTATTCACTTATTGCATCAGATTATAGAACAGCTCACTACAAAATAAAATGTTAGCTTGATCTCACTTCCTAAAATTAGATCTCGGACCAAATTAGAAAAGTTCCCTCTCTGATTCCGAAGCGAGCTGAAATAATATTTATCTCCCAAACAAGTGGGCATTTTGGTTAACTCCAATAGTCATGAGTATCAAGAGCACTTCAAATTGCATTGCCACAGTAGTCTTGTAATTAGAATGAATTGATTTTCCGGAAAAGCCTAAATAGCCGGGAGCTTTAATTATTCTTACCGTCACTATTATCAACTTTTATCTTTTATTTTCTGAACCCGTGAAGTTAAGCTGTTGCATCTGTATCACATTTATACTGTGAATGTCCTTCATAAATGAATAAGGGCATCAACATCTAGTTTTTCATAAATTTTGGGGTGGGCATTTCTTTGCGTAGACAATTAAATCTCAAATTCATCATTAGATCCCCGACTCTTCCTAATCAATTCAATCTTCTCCTGCTCCATATAAAAAATTAGTAATCTGTTGGGCTCCACTCCATTGATTATGACAGAATAGTGCGATCCCAACCTCAAAGCTCATCCAACCAAAGAATATGATGAAGTTCATAGATTAAGTACAATATTGCCAACGCATTTCAAGAGCCCTCCATATATCACTCTCACAATACAAATCCACAACTGATGATGACAACTAGTGCGAAAATATATGCTCCAATATGAGTTATGGGTAAATGAAGCTCGTAATATTTTTTAGACAACTGAAAACAGTTAAATTGTCCCTGTATGAAGTGGAGCAAGAGCAACAAAATCACATTTGTTCCTCTAGTGTTTACAGAATAAATACATTATTCGTGCTCCACAACGCGGAAACATAAACCTGAGCAGTAAATACAGGATCCAGCTGCGCACAGTTTACAAATTATCAACTAATGCTTCTCATCCCTCGTTCGATCATTCTCCCTTTTTCCGCTACGGAACTCATCTATTTCTCATAATATCACACTTGTGTGCTCCTCTTTTATTCTTTTGCACGCTTTTTATCATCTAATTCCTCTCCCCTTCAGAGTTCTTCCTGTGAGTGGAGTCTACCTTTCGGTTTTCTGCCTACTCATCCTCTCCTCTACAATATTTAAAGCCTCTCATTCAATTTCGATTTCGTATGACACCTTCATAGAGTTTTTAAGCTGGCAGTGATCTTCCCCTTTCCTGTTTGCATTTTAGAGTTGCTCTTTGTTGTTCT
>JAHZMU010001801.1:0-18007 GCA_027743725.1 Rambutsinella grinnellia
CCCAAATATCCATCTCCTTTTCAGCATAAATTACAAGCGTCTTCAACTCTGGCATTCGGCTCAACCACTTCGCCATTCGACGACAATTTTCAGGGTCCAGATCAGTCGTGATGGCGCAATGCCAAATGTGTCTTCCGTACATCTCCATAAAGGAGTCAACTGCCGTCACATACCGCTCAACATCTTCGAATAAGGGCGGTAGGAAGAGGCAAAGCTTTCTAGACAAGAACGGATTTCTTGAAGGCGGATGGGTAACGGGAAGCACTTTCAGGCACTCCTCCAAGTCTTCTCCATCAATCCAAGCAAAATGCCAGTTAAGTTTCACATTTTCAACTCCGTCTCCATCCTCTAGTTCTTGGAGGACTTGCTTCCGAATGTTAAAACGACCATTGCTCCCGAACGTATCCAAGTTGAAGTTGCTCTCGTGAAGTTGAAAGTAGTTTTGAACTGCTTTGTCCCAAACTTTGCAGACCAAACGGAAGTTGTGGGCATCGGGGCACCTAATACTAATTTCACCTTCGGCTTTGCTCATCACCTCAAACACGTCCTGGAACAAGAAGAAGGTCCTGTTGGCATTGAATAGCTCGTACCACTTCATATGCGCGTTCATAAAATTCATCTTATCAACGGGGTTGTCCAACATGTCAAAAATTTTCACGTAGGTCTGCAAGAAATAAATTCAATTCAATTTTCGAACATGTCGGTTGAAGCGAGTCGCTTCAATTAAAAATTCAATCAAGACTAACCTCTTTCGGGAAGACTGTGAACGGATCCCAAGTGACCGTTTGGATTGAACTGATCCCCTCCTCAATCTCCTGCGGAGACATCACCTTCACCACCTCCTTACTTGACACCTCCATTTCACTCCCAACATAAGTTAATCAATCGAATTAATTAATTGTCAACCATTCAATTACCCAAAAAAGATTCTCATCTCACAAATTTTACAGCTGATGGAAATGGGAGAAGCTCAACCTTCACCAAGCAGGGTTTTCAGCCACGTGCTTTTCTACTCTCTTTGTTACCTGCTATATTAAAACGAACGCGTCTATGAAAATGTTGGAATGATTTCAAAATTAAAAATAAGTGTTTAAATAAATCTCCATTTTGTGCATTTATTTACATTCCAATTAATAATATTTTTATTTTTCAATCTTAATACGAGAAAGTAACGCTGATTGGACTTTGATTATGCGAAGTTTGAATTTAAATGCAAAGTTTGATGTCTTTGAAGATGCGATAAACTGATTGATTTGAATTTGCTAATATTGCTAAAATACTTTTAAATGCAATATTTAAAATTAATTTGAACAAGCTTCTGTGCCAAGCAAGGGCTTTTCAATACTTCATCAAGTCCGTCAAGACCAACACAATTGGGTGCAAACTGCAACATTTCAAATATAAAATGACCGGATTCAATGTTGAATACTAGGAGAAAATACCATTTGGGGATTTGTCCCGCCAACTGAATTGGGCTAATAATAAATTATATTTTCAGGGCAAGAGGAAACTACTTCTTGACCGTTTAATAATTTTAGAGTGTGCAGAAAATATAATCATTGCTTAAATACAATTGACTATGACGATTTTCAATAAACTGCAAATTATCATATTGAAAATTATGTCATTTTCGACATTTGACACAACACAAATTAATTGGATCTAAACCACATAAGTCGATTAAATTTAAGTTTCAAATTGCAGATTAAGAAAATGCTCACTCCATTATCAAAAAACTGTTAAAACTCAATACTAGAATCATAAATAAAGTCATAATCGGAATCATCACTGGATTCAATTTCGCTGTCAAATCGTGCAGAATATTTTCTCTCCTCTCCTGCCTTCCGGTAACGATAAAAATGATGACCTCCACGTTTACAAGAAAGGTTCACTTCAAGTTCCTTCAGTTTTGGCAACTCATCCCAAATATTAGACTTCCATAAAGTGCTCAGGTCCACGTTGAATTTTAACTTCTCCCTTCTTCCTACATCAGCCCAGTCTTCACTCATCAAGTTGTCATTCTTCAAAGTGACGCTCAACTCCTCAAGAGCCTTACACGGGAGGAGGAAATCAATTGAAGCCAAGCTTGGCAAGGAGATCAACAACTTCTTCAATTTTGGCAGGTTCAGCGAGGCTTCCAGGCTTTGATTTATTGCCACCTCCTTATCCACGTCCATTACAGCTTTTGGGAGATCCAACAGAAATTCCTCCAAGGCCGGAAATTTCTCTTCCAAAATCTCAAATGCTTTTCTCCACTCGAGCCATTCCGTCTCATTTTCATCCAGCTTGAAATCTTCATTAATGGCAAGAGCCCTCAAGTTCGGGAAGGGTTCGCCCCTGTTAAAATACTCGAATATGTCCACCAAATCCGTCGACTTGAAACCTGCCTCTTTCAAGCTCTCCCGATTAATAGGCAATTCGTAATCCCTCAAGTACGATTCATTTCTCCTGGGAAGCCAAATCTGAATCCTTTCCATTTCCCCCAAGTCCCCAAAAACTTTGTTGAAAACAACGGACGGAAGACAATTCGATTCGAGAACCACGAGCTCATTCAATTCCGTTTGGGCCAATTCCATATCCCTTATTTCCTCCAGCTCAAGTTGACTAAGCCGTTTGTCATTTTCTACTTCAAGCGTCTTCAACTCCGGCATAAGGCGCAACCACTTTGCTATTTGACGACAAGTTTGAGGTTCTAGGTTCGTTGAAATCTTGAAATACCAGATGTGGCGGCCATACTTCCTTAAAAGTGCCTCGACTGCAGCTTGATATCGCCCATCTTCTTCTTCCGGACCCCATGGTTCTAAATAGAGCTTTCTAGACAAGAATGGATTCCTTGTAGATGGATGGGTAACAGAAAACTTTCTTAGGTCATTCTCCAACTTAGCCGCGTCAACCATATAAAAGCTCGGGTTATCCATCCCCAATGCGTTTTCAAATCCAATTCTGTGTCCAGCGTAGCTCAACAGGAAGTTACTGGGACTGAGTTGAAAACTCTTTTGAACTGCTTTGTCCCAAGTGCTGCAGACAAGGCGAAGGTCAAACCAATCCCGGTTTTCACCAAACCTGCTGCAGATTTGGTATACTTTCTTAAACACGTCCTGGAACAGGAAAAGGGTCCGTTTGTCCTTGAAGAGCTCGTACCACTTCACATGTGCGTTCATAAAATTCATTTTATCAACGGGGTTATCCAATTTGTCAAAGATTTTCACGTAGATCTACAACAAATAAATTCATTTCATCTTTCGAATAAATTGTTACAATTAGAAAAGATTTAATCAATGACTAACCTCTTTCGGAAAGACTGTGAACGGATCCCAGGTCACAGTTTGCGTTGAACTAATCCCCTCCTCAATCTCTTCCGCGGATTTCATCACCTCCTGACTTGACGCCCCCATTTCACTTTTTCTTAATTAACTTTAAAAGCAATTAACAGTTAATTATTAACCAACAAATTAGTCAAAAAAAATCTCTCCTCTCGCAATTCTTGCAGCTGATAGGTAGAATTGATGAAAAAAGCTTTACATGAACGTACAGACGTACTTCATTCGCCCACGTGTGCACACGTGCTTTCCAACCGTCTTTGTTCATTTTCTGCTATAAAATATGTACGCGTCCTCTATGAAAATGTTGGAATAATTTAAAAATTTAAACTTACTTAAATAAGTTCACAAGTCTAAAAGTGTTGGGCTTAAATAATCAATTTTATTTTTCATGCAATCCATAATAATTCATTACAATAAATAGCCAAAACATTGTACTCAAAATTATCTCACTCATATTTTTGCAAATTTACATTAACGTTTGAGCCAAAAGGTTTGGCTTATTACAATTTTTCAAAGTAAGATGAAGCCATTTCCTTACTGTTATTAATAATTCACAAACAAAAACAAGTGTGAACAAAATGTCATCATGTTTTTATACAATTGATCACGTCGAAAAATAAACTGGAATAAATTAAATTGAAAATTACGCCAGAGATTTTTCGACATTTGACACAATTCATTTCTCAAAATTATGGCGCAAGCTCAATCAGAATAGCGTAATGATTTACAAACAATTTCATTTTATAAAATATTACTAAATAAATGACAAAATTTAAAATCGTAAACAACTTGAAAATAAAGCATTCTATTCATCACTATCACTGGTTTCGTTGCTGGAATCAGAAGATTCTTCACTGGATTCGTCGGACTGAACTGAATGGTTGAAAACCCTGGACTTTCGCATCTCTCCTGTTCTCCTATAACGGTAATAATCCCTCCAATACTTATCCTCACAAACCTCAACATCCACTCCCCTTAACTTTGGAAATTCATCCCAAACATTAGACTTCCACAAGGTCTTCAAGTCCACGTTGTATTCAGTCTCCTCCTCCTCCAGTTCTATTAATTCCTCTGTCCAAAGTCGTGGTCGTTGAAATCGAATGTCTATCTCCCTAACGGCTAAGTTGAGATGTTCCAAATTGATCTTTATCTCTTCAAGAGCCTTACACGGAAGGAGGAAGTCAAGTGAAGTCCAGTGCGGCAAAGCTATTAATAGCTTCTTCAGTTTTGGCAGATTCAATCTTTCCTTCAAGGGTACAGCTTTTAGGAGCCTCATGGAAAGATCCTCCAATCCCGGAAATTTTTTTTCTAAAATTTCAGATGCCTCGCTCCATTGATAGCCTTCCAGATAAGCATTTGTAATTTCCCCCAACTCCAATTTAATAGAAAGTCTTTTAAGATTGGGAAAAGATCCACAGTTGGCCAAAATGTCGAAAAAGTCTTGGAGATCTTCTATAATGAAAACTACCTCTTTTAATGTCTCCCTAATATGATCTAGGAGGATGAACTTGGTAGGAGGCAAGTCGTCCAAGTCGAAATTTTCAAGGACTGCTTCCGAATTTCTAAACTGAATCTTTTCCAAGCACTTTAAATGCCCAAAGAATTTGTTAAAAACTAAGGGTGGAAGACCTTCTGACTTGAGGACAACGATCTTATTCATTTCCGGTAATAACAGGTCCATCTCCCAAAACTCCTCAACATCCAAGCCCCACTCTCTCCCGTCAACTACTTCGTGAATCATTACAAGCGTCTTCAACTCTGGCATTTGGCTCAACCACTTCGCCATCCGACGACAATTTTGGAGGTCCAGGTCTGTCGATAAGGTGCAATGCCAAATGTGGCTTCCATAAATCTCCAAAAGGGCGTCAACTGCAGTCACATACCGCTCAAAATCCGCTTCGTTTAAAGATGGCAGGAAGAGACAAATCTTTCTAGACAAGAATGGATTCCTTGACGGCGGATGAGTAACAGAAAACATTTTCAAGTCCTTCTCCAAGTCCTCTCCATCAACCCAAGTAAAATGCGATTCCAGTGCCACACGTCCAGCTCTTCTCCCACCACCTCTAAGTTCTTTGAAGACCTCTTTTCGAATTTTAAAACGGCCCTTGCTTTCAAATCCGTCCAAGTTAAAATTGCTCTCATGATTTTGGAAGTAATTTTGAACCGCTATGTCCCAATCTCGGCAGATGAGGCGAAAGCTTCCTGTTTCCGGTTCAGTTATGAGGTATTCGTCGTCCGCTTTGTTAATTTCCTTGAACACATCTTGGAACAGGAAAAGGGTCCTCTTGTCCTTGAAGAGCTCGTACCATTTCACATGGGCGTTCATGAAATTCGTCTTATCAACGTGACTATCCAACTTGTCAAAGATTGCCACGTATATCTATTAAAAAATAAATAAATAAAATTACTTCTTCCATATATTTAATCAACAATCACCGGCTAACCTCTTTTGGGAAGACTGTGAACGGATCCCAAGTGACCGTTTGGATTGAACTGATTCCCTCTTCAATCTCTTCTGGGGACTTCACCTCCACACTTATCCCTTCCATTTCGCTCTTTCCAAATCAAAATTTGATCAAATTCGCAAATCAATTTACAATTTAAAAAAACTAATCAGCCAATTTTGTCCCGATATTCTCCAAATCTCACAAGCTCAGCTGATGAAAAGCTCATCCACAATGGCGCAATCTCTTTGTTCACTTCTCAATTCTTCTCGAATGCGTTATTCATGAATATGCTGTTAGTAAATATTTTTTTTAAAAATTAATTTCCAGACTTAATTAATGCGTTTAAGCTTTTAATTATAAATTCACAAATTATTTATTCCAATATAATTATCAAGAATGTTACATCCCAAAAATTAGCCTGAATACGGTGCAATTAAATCATGGTGTATTATATAAGCGTTACTTTTTTCGATACTTTAGCCCCTCTCCTGTCTTCTCATAACGGTAGTAATAACTGGGTCTTAGCTCACGCCAAACTTCAATTTCCAAAACCCTCAATTTTGGAAACTTATCCCAAATATTAGACTCTTTCAATGTGCTAAAATCCAAGTTGAATCTTATCTTCTCCCGTTTCCCAACCCCACCCCATTCCCTAGTTGCTACGTTGCAGTTATCCAAGCCGACCTTTAACTCTTCAAGAGCCTTACATGCAAGGAGGAAATCAATTGAGGCGTAGTGGGGTAATGCATTATAATGCTAACCACAACTTCTTCAGTTTTGGCATGTTCAGGCTGGATTCCAAGCTTTGCTCTTTCGCTTTCCTCGCATCCGTGAAGTTAATAGCTTTCGGGAGCCTCAAGGAAAGGTCCTCCACCGCCGGAAACTTCTCTTCTAAAATCCCAAACGCCATCGCCCACTCCGGCCATTCCACATAAGCTCTTTCACGCTCCTCTTGATCTTCTACGAAGCCCAATTCAATTCCAAGTATTCTAATGTTTGGGAAGGATTCGCCTCTAGCCAAGTAATCAAAGTCTGGCATCCCCCTCAATGTAAACTTTGCCTCTTTCAAACTCTCCCGATTGGGTAAAACAAAATCCTTTAAGAATGATCCATTATTTTCCAGCAGCTTAATCTGAATCTTCTCCAACTGGCTTAAATCCCCAAATAATTTGTTAAAAGCTTCGGGTAGAACACCATCCACTTTGAGAACCTTCAGCTTCTTCATTTCCGGTTGGGCAAATTCCACATCCATGAAGTCCATCAGTTCTTCTCTTTTTAACCAGCTTAGTTCCCTCTCATAATAGATCACGAGCGTCTTCAACTCTGGCATTTGGCCCAACCAATTAGCTATTTGTCCACAAGTTTCAGGCTGCATATCTGTCGCCACAATGCAATGCCAAATGTGCTTTCCATACATCTCCAAAAGGGCGTCGACTGCAGTCGCATACCGTCTAATAACAAGGTCATCGAAGCGATGCCAAAGGAGTGGCAACAAACAAATCTTCCTAGACAAGAATGGATTCTTTGAAGGTGAATGGGTGGCAGAAAACATTCTCAAGTCGTTCTCTAAATCTTCACCAGTGCCCCAAGCAAACTCCGAGTTCCTTGTCACACGTCCCCTTCTCCCTCTTTCTATTCCAAGTTCTTCAAAGATAACCTTCCTAATCCCATTCCTTCCGACAGGACCCAAATTAAAGTTGTTCTCATCAAGTTGAAAGTAGTTTTGAACTGCTTTGTTCCAATCTTGGCAGACTAGGCGGAATTTACCGACGAGTGGACAACGCATGTTAAGTTTAACAAAGACTTTGTTCATTTCCTTAAACACGTCCTGGAACAGGAAACGGGTCCGTTCTGACTTGAACAGGTCGTAGAAGTTGGCATGGGCCTTCATAAAATTCCGCTTGTCTCTCGGGTCATCCAAATTCTCAAAGATTTTCACGTAGATCTACAACAAAAAACAAATTCATTTCAACTTTTGAATAACCACTAATTAAAATTGAAAGTAAAATGTATTTAATCAAATGCTAACCTCTTTCGGTAAGACTGTGAAAGGATCCCATGTCACCGTTTGCGTTGATTCGATCCCCTCTTCAAGCTCCTCTGGGGACTTAAAGATCATCGACAGGACTTCCACCCATGACACTGCCATTTCACTCTTTTCCAATTAAATCTTTAGATAATTTAAACTTAATTATCGAGCAGCAAATTCTTCAAATAATTTTGACCAAAAAATATCCCATCTCACATTCCTTCCAACTACAGCTGATGAAAATGAAAAATAGCTCAACTCAAACGAGATTTCAGCCACGTGCTTTCCACCTGTCTTTGTTCATTTCATGAATGTGTACGCGTCCTCTATGAAAATGTTTATTCTAAATTGAATCAGAATCATTTAACTATTATTTCCTTGAAATAGATAATTTTAAACAGATTGTTTCTGAATGATTTTAAACTTGATTCAAGTTGCTTGAGTTATTCGTTGTAGATAACTAGTAATTGTTGAATTATATACAATCAGGTAAGTCTAATTCAATATGCGTTTGTTATCAATCCAATTACTATTCATCCTTTTGTGCAGGTTCTACTAAAACAAACTCAGCATTTTCAACCTCTGTTTCTTCCGAAAATACCTCATTGCATAGAAAAAGCAGTGTAATATTCTCCTTAACACCTTTACAAATTTGCAGAAATCCTTCAATCCAAACTGGAAACCTGTTCCGGCCTAACCAACACAGTTCTCCTGCCATTCCCAATGAGGCAATTCCAATTCCTCCTAACCACAAATAAATTATAGCCCAATAAGACTCTCTTGACACACTTTCCCATCCGGTCTCCCCATTTATTTCAGCCAACCACTCTTTATAACAGCATTTAAACATCACATACCATTCCGCATACGTTTTTGGCATCCACTCAAGAACATTTCCCTTCGAAGCTTTTGCATTCGCAACTATCTTATTACTTTTTGTAATTTCATTAAGAAGTGCAGGCATTATAGGAACATATTTTGACTCAACATTAAGCTCAAAAGACTCCAAATTTCCTAACCCCGACTGTTCAACACGCAACTATCTTATTACCTTTTGTAATTTCATTAAGAAGTGCAGGCATTATAGGAACATATTTTGACTCAACATTAAGCTCAAAAGACTCCAAATTTCCTAACCCCGACTGTTCAACATAGGCCACTGCTTTTGCAAAAATTGGCGAGAAATAAGTTGGGTGAAGGAGATACATATTTCGATACTTCCACTTCTCCAATACCACCTCATTTGACACGTAAAAGTTACTCAGACCTTTTAGAATTACCTTGCTGCCCTTCACATATTTGCTGAAATCAATCAGGGCAAACTTCTGTGAAAGAGTGAATATCTTACCTTCTTTGTCCATTATTACTTCCTTCTTTAAAATAATCGTTTTCAAAAACCACAGCCACATATCATGGCTACCTTCTATTTTTCTTGTTATGTAAAACACTTCACTCCAAAGTTGTTCCGCAATCCAATCATCAATTCCCTTTCTATACTTGACATTTTTCGGTATTTTATCTCCAAATGTTTCTGGCGTTTTCTGGTAAGCCGTATTTACAAGACATGACCTCTTCCTCATTGCAAATCTTGGCTCAGTACAAGTGCTCACAGTAAGCATGGTCACATTGCCCTTCAATAACTTCTCAAAAGATTCAGGATCTACAGCTATTGGTCTGCGTGTCAGGGATGAAAATAGATTGCCTTGATAATACTGACTTGTAACGAGAACCCCCAAACTCCACGAGAACCAGACTACAATTAAAATTCCTTTATTCCCCAACATATGAACGGAGACGGGTGTCTGCTCAAAAATCCTCGTGATTATGTTGAACCAAATGGAGCCAAAAATCTGGAATGTTTCAAACCATTATTACAATTTCCAAATTAAATTTTTAAAACTTGTTACCAAAAATGGTCGAATAACGTCTTCCATTTTTGCTTTGAAGCATTTCCAGATTGTGAACACCCCAGCTATTAAAACACTAAGGATGATAAGGGATACCCAAATGGGCCACCCAAAAGGTTTCAAAATCCCATCCAATTGATGCTCCTCATTCCTTACATTTTTCTCTCTATGCACAACAATAAAACTAAATGGTGTTTCATAAGTGCCATGTGAAAGCAAGTCGCCCTTTATAAGATTCTTAATACCTAGATTCACATTTGTTACTTCCTTATAATAAATATTTGCATGTGTGAAAGTCAAATATCTCTGGATTGTTTCCGCTTCTGTAAACTCAACAATTGTAAAATTTAAGTGTGAACTAATAGGTGCAATAAGAGCGTGATTTTGACGTTCGTAGAAATATGTCACGCCAACCTTTCGACCATAAAAATCTCCGTTTATTTTATTTGCCCAGATTTTCCTCAAACAATCGAGGGAATGTATTGGGCCAAATTTATTTATTGAAATTAACATTTTATCTCTGCAAGGAATGCAAACAATTCGTAATCTTCTTAAGTCGGAAAAGAAAATTGTGCTTCTTGATGTCGGCAAGATTTTCATGTCATATCTTAAAACGTTCTTATTAAATTCCGTCTTGTCTAGTTCTCTTAACGTATTTGGTTTAAAGACAAGTAACCAAAGATAATCTGAGTGAATTGGCTCGTTATTGTTGAATTTTACTCCATAAGCGATTAAATTCTGATTAATATACTCAACCAAGTGGATTGTGCAAAAGGACAATTTCAAATTGAACGAACTGATATGATGGCGATAATACTGATCGGCCTTATAGTCATCTAGTATTTTAAAAGTGAGATAATTGCTTTGGAAAGTTGTGCGAACTTTGTGAAAAATTGAATCTTGATATTCAGGTTGGCTATACCTCTTTCTAATGTGATATTGATTGTTATAGTAAATTTCTTCCTCTTCTACCCAATTATAATGGAAATATGTGAGAGTACAAGGGTTAAATAAATCAAGGGCTGCAAACGCTTTGAATGTAGTAGAAAAAAATATATAAATTGACACGTAAAATAAAATCATATTGAGTTTAATAAAATGTTGTAGTGCCAAATGTCTCAAGTTGCTTGTTGAAACAAACCCACCTTGAAAGCTTTCTTTCGGGGAATATCGATTTCAATCCTAATATTAATGATAGAAACGCTGCACGAAACAATATTGATAAGTTAGGCTTATAAATCGGATAGTTAATTGGTTATAATAATTGTCTTTTGTAATTATTTTTAAGCTTTTATTCCATTAAAGCTACATAGTTACAAATTTGAAAATTCAATTCCCATCTGGTTCAAAAACTTTGAAATAATTTCCAAACCAAATTTAACAAGTAATTTTTTTACTAGTTCAACGCATATTCTTCTAATACTTGGGCTTGATCTCATAATTCTAATTACATGAATTAAATATATAAACTAGTTTTCGAAGCGCGATATGAATCATTTTCGCTTATCCTATTAAAGTATATTTCGAAACTTGAAATTTATTTTTAAAGCTAAAATTAAATTCTCTTTTATTACCAGATAAAAAGCACAATTTTTACTTATTCTTTTGTACAGCTTTTACCAAAATAACCTTTGCGTTTTTAACCTTTGCTTCTTTCAAGACGTCAATGTTTTTTCTGGCCATCGTATAAATTCCAACAAATTTTTTTTTTTTAAACTATGAATCTTTTGCCTATCAACCAACACCGTTCTCCTGCCATTCCCAGAGTAGCAATTCCAATCCCACCCAGCCACAAGTAAATTATAGCCCAATAAGATTCGCGTGACACACTTTCCCACCTAGTCTCTCCATTAATTTCAGCCAGCCATTCTTTATAACAGCATTTAAACATTCTTTGCCACCCTTGATATGTCTTTGGCATCCGTTCAAAGACATTTCCTTTCGACCTTTTTACATTCGTTCGAATCTCCTTTGAATTGTAGGTACGTATTGAGTGAATTTCAGACGCAAAAAGATCCAAATTTGCTAAACCAGATTGCTCTAGATTCGCCACTGCTTTTGCAAAAATAGACTATAAATAAGTCGGATGGAGAAGGTACATATTTCGCAACTTCCAGCTATCTAGAATCACCTCGTCTGACACGTAAAAGTTACTGAGGCCTCTCAAAATTGCCTTACTGCCTTCTACATATTTGCTGAAATCAACTAGGGTAAACTTCTCCGATAAATTTATTTTATTTTTCTTCGAATCTACACGAATAGGAAAAGTCTTCTTCAAAATTATGTTTTTCAGCAACCGCACCCACCCGTCATGATTGCCACTTGCTCCTCGCGTTATACTAGCTACTCGATTCCACATGGTATTCATAATCCAATCGTCTTTTGCCCTTTTATAATTAACCTTTACCATTTTGCCATTCTCATATATTCCTGTCGCATTCTGGTCAACTGCAATTATGAGGCATGATCCTATGAAATATGGTTCAGCGCATTGGCTCATGGTAAGAATGTGCACTCTATCCTTTAACAAACTCTCGAATGATTCCGGATCTACAAAATAGGATGTGCTAGATAACGATGAAAAGAGATTGCCTTGGTAATATTGAGAAGTAACGAGAGCTGCCAAACTCCACAAAAACCAGACAACAAATAAGATTCCTTTTTTGCTCAGCATTTTAAAGGAGACGGATGATTTGTCGGAAATTTGAGTGATTAGGTTGAACTAAATTATGCCAAAAAGCTGAAATATTTGCAAAGTTCCATTAAAAAGATGTTTAATTTTTTTCATTCGTTTTATTAAACTTTGATCAAAGCCTGAAATGATTGCGCTTTCTCCATTTCCGCCTTCATAGATTTCCAGATTGTAAAAATTCCAGCAATGCAAACACTTAGAGAGATGAGCATTAACCAAATTGGCCACCCAAAAGGCTTCAAAATCGCATGCAATTGGTGCTCCTCCTTACTAGCATCTTTCTCTCTATGAATAACAATGAAACTAAAAGGTGTCGCATAAATGCCATATAAAAGCCACTCCCCTTTTATATAATTTCCTATACCCAAGTTTAAACTAGTTACCATCTTGTAATAAATATTTGCATTAGTGAAATTAAAATCTTTCTGGATGGTTTTAGCTTCTGTTAACTAAACAATAGTAAAATTTAATTTTGAACTAATCGGCGCAACAAAAGCGTGATTTTGACGCTCGTGAAAATATGTGACGCCGACCCTGCTGCCGTGAAAATCACCGTTTATTGCATCTTCCCAGACCTTTTTACCTAAATTATGAGAGTTGAGTTTACCAAATATCTTGATCGGGATCAAAATTGCGTCTTTGCAATGAATACAGGCAATTTTTACTTGCTCTGCTTCTGAAAGTACTATTACACTTTTAGAGCTCGGCTAGTTTTGCAAGTTTTTTCTTAACACTCCCCTCTTATTTTCAAGTTGGCTAATGGTAGCTGGACTAAATAAAATGAACCAAAGAATATCCGGATGAACTGGCTCGTTATTGTTAAATGTGACGGTGTAAACCTCCACATTAAATTTGAAATATTGAACCAAGTGGACAGTGCAAACAGAAAATTTTAAATTGGACGAACTGATATGATAAGGATAATATTTATGAGCTTTTGAATCGTCTCCTATCTTAAACGTAATATATTCAAGTTGAAAGGATAGGTATATACGATAGAAAATATTATTTTGGTAGTTGCGTAACAATTTCACTTCTATGTATTCCTTTCACCCAATTATAATGGAAATATGTGAGAGTGCAAGGGCCACTGAGAGCAGCAAAAACTTCCAATATATTAACAAAGAAACAAACATAAAATATCACTTTTATTAAAATCATGTCGGAATAATATATTTAAAATGATAGGGAGCTGGGCATTTCAGTTTTTAAACGGCGAAATGATCAAATTCCAAATTTACTTTTGACAAGCCATCAATTTCAATCAGAATTTAAATAGAATTTTTACAATTAGTCTGAAAGAAAAGCAAATCGAAATAATACATTGCCAAATTGGATAATTAATTAGCTAAGATAATTGTCTTTTGTAATTTTTTATGGCAATTCTGCCGCAGAAACAAAGGCAATATTTAATCACACTTATTAAAAATTTACACCATTTTTACTTTTTACCTGAACAACTCCATAATCATTTCTTCCAAAACCTCAATGCTTTCCATGATTTTGATACTCTTACCAACACCAACCCTCACCCAACTCTGTTCTGCTACCATTCCCATTACAGCAATGCCAATCCCTCCTAGCCACAAATAAATTATAGCCCAATAAGACCCTTTTGACACACTTTCCCACCCCGTCTCCCCATTTATCTCAGCCAGCCACTCCTTATAACAGCATTTAACCATTACATACCATTCTGCATACGTTTTGGGCATTCTCTCAAGAACAGTCCTTTTTCGAATTCTCGTATTGACTTGTATCTCCTTATTTTTGGTTATGTCATTAAGAAGTGCTGGTATAGCAGGGACATATTTTGACTCAACCTGAACCTCAAAAACCTCCCAATTTGCTAAACCCGACTGCTCTATATTCGCAACCGCTTTGGCAAAAATAGACGAAAAGTAAGTTGGATAAAGAAGATACATATTTCGCAACTTCCATCCATCTAGAACTACTTCCTCTGACACGAAAAAGTTACTCAGACCTCTCAGAATTGCCTTACTACCCTGTACATATTTACTGAAATCTATCAGAGTAAACTTATCCGATAGATTTGTTGCATTTCCTTTCGTATCTAGATTTATCTTAAAAGTCTTCTTCAAAATTATATTTCTCAAGAACCTCACCCACCCGTCATGGTTGCTTCCTATTCCTCTTGTTACACTAGATACTCGATTCCACAACGTGTTCATAATCCAATTGTCCTTTTCTCTTTCATATTTAACCTGCAAAATTTTACCTTTCTCCTCATATATTCCTGTCGCGTTCTGATCAATAGCAATTAAAAGGCATGGGCCTACAAATGCTGGTTCAGCGCATTGGCTCATCGTAAGAATAGACACGCTATCATTCAGCAAACTTTCGAATGATTCCGGATCCACTTCATGCGGTCTACGAGACAGGGATGAAAAGAGATTCCCTTGATAATACTGGCTTGTAACGAAAATTCCCAAACTCCACGAGAACCAAACTATAATGAGAATTCCCTTATTCCCCAGCATATGAACGGTGACAGGCGTCTGCTCAAAAATTCGAGTAATGATGTTGAACCAAATAGAGCCAAAAATCTAAAATAATCCATTTAATTATTTACCTTCTAATTTTTTGTAAAAATTACTCGGCTTTTACCAGAAATGGTCGAATGACATCCTCCATTTCCGCCTTAAAACACCTCCAGATTGTAAACACTGCAGCTATTAAAACACTCAGGGATAACAGCGACACCCAAATTGGCCACTTAAAAGGTTTCAAAATCCCATCCAGTTGGTGCTCCTCATTCTGAGCATTTTTCTCTCTATGAATAGCGATGAAACTAAAAGGAATCTCGTACCTGCCATAAGGAATCCACTCGCCTTTTATAAAATTACCCAATCCTAAGTTTAAACTTGTGACCATCTTGTAATAAATATTTACATGAGTGAAAGTAAAAAACTTCTGAATTGTTTGGGCTTCTGTCAAATGAACAATTGTGAAATTCAAGTGCAAACTAATAGGTGCGAGAAAGGCGAAATTTTGCCGCTCGTTAAAATATGAGACGCCGACCCTCCTACCTAAAAAATCCCCGTTTATTTTATTTGCCCAGATTTTCTTAAGAAAATCTAACGATTTTACTGGGCCAAATTTATCTATTGGAATTAGCATTTTATCTTTGCAAGGAACGCAAGTAATTCTTATTTTCTTTAAAGTGGAAATAAGCAAAATGCTCTTCGAAATTGGCAAATTTTTCAAGTCGTATCTTAGACCGTCCCTATTAAATTCAGTCCCGTCTAATTGTCTGATTGTATTTGGCTTGAACACAACAAACCAAAGAATATCTGGGTGAACTGGCTCGTTATTATTAAACGTAATTGTATAAACATTTATATTTTGGATACTATACTGAATCAAGTGGACTGTACAAACCGACAATTTCGAACTGAAAGAGCTGATACGATGGTAATAATACTTTTCCGCGTTCCAATCATCTAGTATTTTAAAAGTTAGATAATTGTCTTGGAAAGATGTGCGAACTTTGTGAAAAATCGAATCTTGATAATGAGGTTGGCTATATCTTTTAATAATGTGATATTTAAAGTTGTAGTAAACTTTTTCTTCTACTACCCAATTATAATGGAAATATGTGAAGGTGCAAGGGTCAAATAAGGCAAAAGATGCAAATGCTTTAAATATATCAAAGAAAAATATATAAATTGATACGTGTAACAAAATCATCTCGAATTTAGAGAAAAGGTTTAGCACCAAGTGTTTCAAGTTGTTTTAAAAAACAAGCTCACCTTTCAAGGTTTCTTTCAGGGACTATCGATGTCAATCATATTATTTGAAATTGTGTAATTAATCCCTATCAAGATATATAGAAACGATAAATAAGCCAATGATATTCGGTCTAATTATAAACTGTAATAATTGTAATCATTGATTTATTTCGTGACTCAAATAATTACAGCAACAATTATACTCGTAGCTATTTTCCTTATTTATCTTTACTTTCAGTTTTCACCAAAACAATCTCCACATTTTTAACCTCTATTTCTTCATCTTTCAGCAGATCTTCAATGCTTTCTTTAACCCACTTATAAATTTCTAAAACTAATTTTTTAGTCCAAACTAGAAACATTTTCCACCTGAACCAAATCTGTTCTCCAGCCATCCCTAACGCAGCCATGCCAATTCCTCCCAACCACAAATATATTATAGCCAAATAGGACTCTTTTGACACACTTTCCCACCCTGTCTCTCCATTTATCTCGGCTAGCCACTCTTTATAACAGCATTTAAACATCCCTTGCCATCCCTCATACGTCTTTGGCATTCTTTCAAGGATACTCCTCTTTTGAATTCTTGTAATGGCTTTTATATCCTTCCTTTTAGTTAGGTCATTAAAAAGTGCAGGTATATCAGGAAAGAATTTTGACTCAACCTGAAACTCAAAAATGTTTTTTGCTAAACCCGACTGCTCCACATTGGCCACTACTTTTGCAAAAATAGGCAAGAAATATGTTGGGCGGAGGAGGTACATATTTCGTAACTTCCACCCGTCTAGAACCACCTCCTCCGACACAAAAAAGTTAGTCAGGCCTTTTATAATTGCCTTAGTGCCCTGAATATATTTGCTGAAATCAATTAGAGTAAACTTTTCCGATAAATATATCTTATTTCCTTTCTTATCTACCTGAATGGGAAAAGTCTTCTTTAAAATTATGTTTTTCAAGAAATACACCCACCCATCATGATTCCTTCCTGTTCCTCTGTATATAAAAGCCATTCGCTGCCATAACGTATTCATAATCCAATCGTCCTTTTCCTTTTCATATTTTACCTTTACAACTTTACCATTTTCAATTATTCCTGTGTCATTCTGGTCAATAGCGATTAAGGCGCATGGGAGAACAGAAAATGGCTGAGCGCATTGGCTCATGGTAAGAAGGTTCACACTATCATTCAGCAAACTCTCGAATGATTCCGGGTCTACTGCATGGGGTCTACGGGACAATGATGAAAATAGATTCCCTTGATAGTACTGACTTGTAACGAAAATTCCCAAGCTCCACGAAAACCAAACTACAATTAAGATTCCTTTATTCCCTAGCATATGAACGGAGACTGGAGTCTGCTCAAAAATTCGCGTGATTATGTTAAACCAAATGCTGCCAAAAATCTAAAATATACATAATCAATCCATTAAAATTTTAAATTTAACTGAAATTTATAGAAAAAGGCTTCTTCTTCTTACCAAAAATGGTCTAAGGACATCTTCTATTTTAGCCTTGAAGCATTTCCAGATTGTAAACACTCCGGCTATGCAAACACTTAAGGATACGAGCGATGTCCAAATTGGCCACCCAAACGGCTTCAAAATTCCATCCAATTGGTGCTCCTCGTTTCGTGCATTTTTCTCCCTATGAATTACAAGGAAACTAAAGGGTGTCGCATAAGTGCCGTATGAAAGCCACTCGCCTTTTAGAAAATATCCAACTATACCAATACTGAAACTTGTGACAAACCTATAATAAATATTTACATGTGTGAAAGTCAGAAATTTCTGGGCTGTTTGGTCTTCTGTCAACTCAACAATTGTAAAATTTAATTTTGAACTAATTGGTGCAACAAAA
>JAHZMU010001803.1:0-15167 GCA_027743725.1 Rambutsinella grinnellia
ATGATATCTGGATTCAAGGCGGAGTGGATCCCGCATTTTATGCTTCTGGATTAACAACAATAGTTGTAAATGCTCGGGACACTTTCAAATTAAGCTTGAAAGTGGAGAAGCCAAACAGCATTATCAAGTACAAAGTAAGTGTTCAAGTGCATGATATTGGATTCAAGATTACTTTTGGGGATGAGGAAGTCAAGAAATATACCAGAGTTCAAAGGAAGCCAATGGATGGGGAGGTGAAATGTGAAAAGATTGGGGAATATATCATTTCATTTGATAACAGCTACAGTTACATGAGATCCAAGACGGTCAGCTATAAAGTGGGCGTAGAAGATTGTGAAATAGATTTAACCGAGCAAAATGGTTGTGCTTAATACTTTTATGTACTTTTGGCAATTGTATAAGGGTTTATTGCGAAATAAAAACTCTTCTTCCACGAAGCACAAATCATTAAGAACAGTAGCTTTCTCCTGTGGAGGATTCTACGAAATGAGGCGAGGGGCTGATGGGGAATATTTTTTTGGGTTATTTATCGAACTGTAGATTGTTTGATGTTGCCAATATTCCCTGAATAATTAATTTAAAGAAAGAATAATAGCAATTGTATTAGGGCATATTCATAAGCAAATAAAATATTAAGTGTTGAAATGTCACGTTTTAATTTTACTAGGCGTAACCCGGGCGCGCAGACTCCCCCACAAATGCGCGCCACTACCCCACACGGGTCACACCTAGGCTCGCTTCGCTCGCAGTGGAGCTCGCTTCGCTCGCTCAATTTTGTTTTCCTAATCCAACCTTCTACTCATGGCTTTCCCCATTTAACCTTCCATTCTTATAACTTTCCTTCCACGCACAACTCTCTCCACTCAACCTTCCAACTCAAGAATTTGGTTTGCTAAAAAATAATTGCAATTCACCTTTTTATGAACACATATATTTAGTTTTTATTCGTTTCGAAAATAATTACATTGAAAAATAAATATTTGATAAAAAGTTCAAAAGTAAGGTAATTTTGGCACATTGACTAAAACTCTTGTACATACAAATTAATTTATCATAGCACTTCTCTAAACACAACATTGCGTGTCGTAAACTCATTCGAAATGTTTTCATTTGCGGAGTTAGGAATATATATAAGGACTCCATCAAAAGACCGAGAGCGGCTTAAAGCGACATAAAGTTGTCCATGGGTCAAAACAGGCTTAGGTAGATAAAGTCCAATCTTTTTTAATGATTGCCCTTGTGACTTATTGATAGTCATGGCAAATGCGAGGACTAACGGAAACTGTAGCCTTTCCATTTTAAAGGGAATTTGTTTATCCGAAGGACACATTTTAAGGCGAGGGATTAAAACCACGTTTCCTGCACTTGCTCCGGTTAGCACGGTGCATTCAATATAAAAATTAAAAAGGTTATCCACTCGCATTCTTGTTCCATTAATCAAGCCTTTTGACGTATCTAAATTGCGCATAAGTAATACAACAGATCCTATTTTTAGAGTTAATTTATGCCTTGGAAGACCACTGATTTCAACAGAGTTTAGAAATTCAATAGGGTATTGTACATATTTTGATGAGTCGTCTTCAATCACGCTATCAATGCTTATGTAAGTTTTTGCTGAACTATCTATCCGCTCTAAAATTAGTTGATTAACCCTTTCACATTCATCATTTGTCGGAGTTAAAATAGCTTGATCCGCTATTGTTCTATCTAACACTGCCTCTTGGATATCTGGGTACACGAAGTTTATTAGATCATTTAAAGAATCTGCACGTAATCGAGTTGGGAGTTTAACTGTGTCCTCTCCTTTGGTTGTAGACTCCAACTTTCCGTCGCCAACTTTAAGTAAAAATTCGGAAAATTCTTCCTCCCCTTCATTTACACGCATGTTTTTTGTAAGTTGCATTTTCTCAACTACTTGCCAAATGGGATGGGATTTAATGCAAGCTTCAACAGTTATGCACCTACCTCCGTTTGGAACTACCGGCAATATTTGGCGAAAATCCCCACACATTAGCACAACTTTACCTCCAAACGGTTTCGAATTATGAGAGGATTCTCCTGCCAAATCCCTAAACAATCTATCAACGACAGACAAAGCCAAAGATGGAATCATGCTTGCTTCGTCCATAATAATTAGGGACGCATTTCTCAACTTTTTTCCTAAAGGAGAATTAATGTCCACCCCAGATACTGACGTCTCATTTAAATTTATTGGTAATTTAAATTGGTTGTGAAGTGTTTTTCCATCCTCCAGAAGACTTGCAGCAATTCCAGTAAATGCGACAGGCAAGACAATTTTTCTTTCGGCTTTTAGCTTTCTGATTAGGGCGGTTTGAATAAAAGTTTTTCCACAACCAGCCGGTGCATCTAAATAATAAACTCCGCCGGACTTGCAGTTAACCGCATTGATAACGCTGTTTATAACGTGCCTTTGTTCCTCGTTCGCCTGGCTATAAAGGCTAAGAAAATTATTGATAATCCTACTTTTTGGATTAACAGAACTGATGTCTTGTGCTGAGTAGATTGGAGATGGCATGTTCAACGCTTCGCAACTTGTATTGTGAGTTTTTAGAATAATCTCTATTTCCTTCAGTGCATTATTATATGCTTCCTCTTTTGTCATATGGAGAACAAAATCTTCAGACATTTCATCCTTAAACTCCTCCCATAGCTCTGGTACTGAAGAAGGAACGTTCGTACCGACAATGTACGCAAATAGCTGGCGAATATTTTTTGGCTGCTGAACTTGACATGCTTCTTCTAGTGTCAAGCGCCAATGATTATCATTGACTGTCAATCCCAATGCAATTGCTGCCTCTCTAAAAGTCGAGTGAATAGTCGACACTCCATCTAACTTAATAGCTTTTAGATCATCAAAAGATGTTGCCCCTTTTTGATGAAGCAAGAGAAGTCTCAAATGAAATAGTTCGGTGTTTTTTGGGTTCACGGTGTATAGTCGGCTAACTATCCCAATTTTTGGATTTACTCTTCTCACCCATTTCTTATCTACTTGAAGCCATTTATAATGATATGGAATCTCTGTATAAAGATATTCTCTAGCCTCCGCATCACAACTATTAAGATCAAACCAACCCAATAGTTTTGTCTTTTGAGATGCCTCCAGCGCTTTTTCCTCTTCTCCTTCATTAAAATACTTCACTTGCTCATTCTCCAAATGGCATTCAAGCTTAATAACCGTATGTGACTGGTAGTGCATTTCAAATCCAAGTGTTCTCCAAAGTGCCTCGTGTGAACTCACATATCTTCCACTTAAATATGATTTAATTTCGTCGTATTCGAGTTCGTTGGAAGACCCTGACACAGCCAATATGCATGCATCGTGTCCCTTGTATACATATTTATATATGTATTTTATTGCCTTCACTGTTGCACAAACTTCCACATTAATATGAGCATTGTAGCGACGGGATAAGTAGCGATTATAAGGAACAACCCAGGTGTTGTCTAATGGTTTTCCGCCTTTGATGACAGTAATTTTGGTGTCTCTTCGCTTATATTCGGGGTATCCTTGCCCGTTATCTCGTGTGGTGGAGCAAAATGAATAGCATATATGAGAGCAGCGCATTTTCCGAAAATTTCATCTTCACTAATTTCCCGAATTAATGATTTTAATTTGGCATGAAAAACTCTGACAACTAAATCTGGCCGTTCCCATTCCTGCAAGCATTTTATCAGACCAGCTTGAATTTCTTTCCATTTGGGGTTGCAAGTAAAAGTTATAAATAAATCTGGCTTTCCAAACTCCCTCACGATAGCCATCGCATCTTGAAATTTTTCATACATATTTCGCGGACTTCCACTAAAAGATGACGGAAGAATGTGAATTTTGCCAATTCTTTTATGTTCGTCTTCAGCACGATTGTGAACAAAATCCATCACGTTCAAATATTTGTCCCGTCGAAGTTTATCCTGATTGTGCCTAATGAATGACAGGCGTTCACCTTCTATTCCTGCATACTTAACTACACAGTATTGCAGAAACAATTTGCCAGAATTATGCAAGATACTAAACTGATCTCGGATAGCGACACGATAAGAAACATATTCCCGAAGAGTAAGCTTATTCTGCACTTTTGTAGCTCTGTCCATATTATGAACCATTGTGTAGGTCCAGCCAAGATCTCCATGAGGAAACAGTAATGGAAATGCTAGCGGATCAAGTGCAGGATGTGTAGGTGGAACTGTTGTAATGCCTCCGCTGAACGGGTAAACGTATAATCCTTTGGGGACAGGAGGGGCTCCGTCATCAGATTTAAAAATTACAGCTACATCATGTGTATCTGCTTTTGGTAAATTAAACCGTCGGTGATCTTGGGATTTATCCTCAACTATGTACATGCATAGATCCGTAATTTTATTTTTGCTAGTTTGAGCTTGAACTGCGACATGCATTGATTTAAAACTTTTTGCATAAGGATTGACTTTTGCGATGTAATTTGAAAGATCTGCCATCACAATTTCACTACATGAAGAGTTTGCTGGATGACTCATTCTTTGTCGCACTGCTGCGTCCACATCGTAAACGTATAACTGATTATACATTGCCTTTTGACCCGGGTTTGGAATAAGTCCTCCAATTCCATGATATACCTGATCGTGAATTTTGAAGAATGGAATTCCTCCACGATCATTATCTACAATTGAAACCATTGTGCTGGCCATTGCTAATGCAGAGTTGTAGGAACGAATATTATTCTTGTATTCAGCTGAGAGTTTCATTTTTCCAGTTAAATATTTTTGCATCACATCCGAATGTTGAATTGGTTCAAGTTCTACTTTCCCTTTTTGACAGCACATTGTGAATCCCTCGTTACTTCCGGTTTTCTCCGCCAGAAAATGATACGCGTAGCAAAACTCACACTTATGCGACATTTTCCCTAAATCATGCACTTTCACATTTCTTGCATTTGTAAGAGCTATCTTAAATCCGGTGTCAGCTTTTGTACATGTTTCACTCGGAGTTTGCACAACCTTTCTTCTACGCAAATTATAATTATGTGAAGGAGGGTTAGCTATGAGCAAAGTGTTGTTGGTGTTGATATTATCCTGATGTTGCTCATGAAAGGTGACATGAGAGTTTGGAGGCATTTGCAGGATATTAAATGTTGAATCTGGATTGGCTTTCTCTTGTGTGTTTTCACAAAGGGGTTGTTGCGCTTCGCCATGTTTGGAATTGCATGAAAGCTTAGGACATTGGACAGCAATCACATTTTCATTTTCATCAAACAGTTGTGTTAGGCTCAAATGATTTTCCTCTTCCGGCTATAATCAAACAAAAAATATATTCATCCTACTTAATCTGTGAAAAAAATGGATTAATAGGGTTTTAGTTTCTTACCACTTTTGAGTGCAACCATTTTTGTTGTTGACGCTTTTTCTTATAACCAGTAAGAACTTTTTTCGTTTTGCGAGGCATTGCTAATTATTTATTTTTAATCACGATTAAAAACACAACTGCTAGCTAAATAAAAGTGGCGCGATAAAAGCTTCTTAGAGGAAAGAGAAAAGAGGGTCGACTTTTTAGGTACTTTTATTGTATTATTTTTAGCCACAGCTTGAAAAAGGGAATACGTGCGTCATTGCAAGAAGGGAATCCCCACTTAATGTTGTTATAAATGAACATTTAGGCGATTCACAGCAATAGTTTACGTGTACATATCACTTTACTTATTAAAAAAGCT
This sequence comes from Rambutsinella grinnellia, assembly GCA_027743725.1. NCBI lineage: Eukaryota > Metazoa > Arthropoda > Collembola > Entomobryomorpha > Entomobryidae > Rambutsinella > Rambutsinella grinnellia. Next base: position 5,703 of record JAHZMU010001803.1, read on the forward strand.
ATAGAGTTTGGTAGTGTTGCTTTCTTTAGGAATTTTGGAATCAGCTTATGTTTGTTGATGAAACTTTGCATTTTACATGCAGTAACTCGATTTGTAAAAGAAATGATCAACGTCAGCATAATTTATGATAGAATTACAAAAATGCGAAAATTGCACCTTTCTACGGGTGATTTATTGCAACAATTTTCCGTAAACCGTCGAAACAATTATAGCCAATACGTACACTCTCTTCCTCTGTTCTTCCTCTATGAAATCATGTATAATTTAATGGGTTTAACCCAGACGCGTGAGAGGAGATGATTCTCAAAGACTGCCAGAACTAATTTTGAAAATACATGATTTTGATTTTTGTCAGATTTTTTCACAATAAGCGTATCGCTTGGATAAATAATGGGGTTATATAGTTGATGTAGGTGCATTCTTCGGTTTTCATTTCACTTTGGATTAAAAGTTTGCCAAAAAGTGTCAACAATCTTTGTTTTTCCCATTTTTGCATGTATGACGAAAATCAAAGTTACTAACTTTGATTGCTTTTATGTCTAGCTTTTTAAATAAAACAATTTAAGTGTTATACCTCATTTTAATCAGCTTGAATGGGGCTTCGAAACGCTGTATCACTTATGGCGTCAGAACCGCTGGTTACCCCTGGACAGAATTTTTTATAATGTGTGTATTAGATATACTGATTCATGAAATTAAAATAAACTGAAATAAATTAATTTTCATTTATACTCTTTTCTTCTTTTCACGTTTGGCGGAGGGACGCTGAGATTTTGATTCTTCTGCAGCTCCTGTAAAAAAATGTCATAAAACAATTTTAATTTCATGCAACTTTCTAACTTAATTTTCAATTTTTGAAGATTACCCCATCTCAGTTTAATCAACTTTTCTCCTACAGCGTAGAATATAATCACGGACAGAATGTTTGAAGCGAAAAAGACTACGCGCATAACAGTATTCAATTCTCTGAGGATTGGATAGACCCAATATCCAGTTGAAATGTAGACCAAGTTGACACTAAAGTAAATGACAATTAAAAAATTATCTTAAATTAGTAATTAAATTTAAAATCATACCAAACCAAGTATACAAGAGTGAACGCTACGTTTGCAACAAAAGAGCATTTCTTGTTTGGCATCCGCTTCGGGACTAGGAGCACTTCTAGAGTCATCAAAGAATATTAAATTAGTAATTAAATTTAAAATCATACCAAACCAAGTATACAAGAGTGAACGCTACGTTTGCAACAAAAGAGCATTTCTTGTTTGGCATCCGCTTCGGGACTAGGAGCACTTCTAGTGTCATTAAAGTAATGGGCCCAGTGTGGGCAAAATGATTTAAATAACTGGGGAATACTTGGTCAAACACTTCGGGCATGACTAGATTTCTATCGATGAACCAGAGAGCCCAGAATGTCACAGAAACAAACTAGTTAAAGAATAAAAATAATTAAAATGGCTTTAACTGAGAGCTTCTTAAATTAAATGTACATACATAGCCAATTGGAAACGCCCAACTAGTGAAGAGGGCATCTCTTATGCGTTGTAATCCACTAGTTTTCTTTGCTTCAACTTCATTCGATCCAACAAAATCGTTAAGAAGCGCAATAAAATGGTAGACGAACTGGAGGACCATACACCAAACGGTTAAATATTTCCACTTCCCAGGATAGACAGTCATTGCCTCAAAGGCTGGATGGGAGGGGAGTTCCATCTCCCATATTTTTTCGTACATGTAAAGGGACCAGGCAAAAATGCCTGTCCCTATTAAATGTAATAAAATGTTAATCATTTTGCAACTTTAATTTTTTCCCGAGCAAAAAATGTGTTCACAAGCAGAGAATGTATTTGACTGCAACAAATTCTCGACTGTCAGCAAATTAAAGAGTTAACCTTGGAATAAAAATTAGATAATGGACTGGTTGGGTTTAAAGTATGAATCAAAGAGCGAAGTCAAAGTTCAAATAGTCAATTAATGATAAGGTTTAATGGCAAATGAAACTCAACTACTTTGGTGAGATCAGCTTATTCTTTTACAGTGACAGTAGCGATCAAGGCCATTTCACGCTTACAAAGTCATTTAAATTACATAATCTGAATTCATTTAGCTTGCAATTTTTCAAGGTTACAACTAAATGACATGAAAATCCGGAGGTTAGTTAAAACTTCAGTGGATTTTAACGTGCTTATGATAAATTACATTAATTAGGATCAAATTAGAAAACTCTTATCATTTCAATCAGGCGTTCAACAATTCCCGTTTCTTTAAACCAACTTAATCTACTTATAAACTGGGGCAGGATAAATCCCCTAATATATATTTGATACAATGGCTGCAAATACACTTCATCTCCCGAATACATCCTGGCATTACGCACAACATTAAAATAATGTTTTAATTTTAAGTAAGGCAAAATCAACGCAACTCTTTCGTTGTCATTGCAAACCAAACTTCTTAAGTTTTCCTCCTCAAACTCTAAATATTTGCTTCTGATTATTGCTGGAGCGTTTGTAGATCTAAATATGTATTCGCCAAACAACTCCCATTCAGGATATTTCGTTTTGTACCAGTCGAAGACCTTTTGCAAAATCATCTTGTGATAATAAATATCAGTGTTGTTGAAAACTAATTCGTTTTTCAATACATCATCTTTGCTTTCGTAGAGAGGCTTGCCTACAACATTCCCAATGCTAGATTTTATTTTTATATCAAACTCGTAATTTATGTCGTGATTACCCTTTCCGCGAATTCTATTAGTTGCTGTTGTCAAATTAAGCTCAAGCGCATCAAATTCCACATATATTAGTAAACTAGCAGTTGTTGTGTACATTTTAAAACTGTCAGTTAGAAACTCTGAAAACGTTTTGTAAAGAATTGGGTGCCTAGCTAATATCATATTATAAACATTTGTATTCTTATATCCACTGCTTAATACAACTGTTATTAGGAAATATAATCCGAGCAGGAATTTAAAAAAGCTTTTATTCTTTACGGGCAACGGTGTACCTTGCTCTGTAAGTATTTGAGTTATTGAGATTAAAGAGTAATTAATACTTTTGCTTGTAAGCTTTTGATAAAATGGCAAAAGACATATCACAGTAATTACTATTAAAATCCAAATTTGACTGTCGTAAACACTGATTAATTCTTTAAATGGAATTTTCTCAAACTACTCTATTTCTACATGTGAGGAAGCGAAATGAATTGAATTTGTCGACAATGTAAATAGGCAAGTGAAGTGGACGATCATTTGCAAATTTGCTAATATAAAATCCATTGGTAAAAGGTGACCTATCTCTCATTTCGAAGATGGGAGTGTGCTCAATTATCTTTCCATTCACACAAATTTTATGTAAACTAATCGGGAAAGTATAGTTTTGTAGAATGCTGGTAAATATTTTGTTTAGTATGTATGCTACTATTGTTTCTGGGTCTCTGACTTTTTTAAACGCTTTTTCAAAAGCTTTCTGAGCCTTTCTTTTCGTTTCCCATAACTGACATAAAATAACTTTGAAATCCAATTAATTGATTCCAGGTTTCCTTGTAAAATTTATGTAGATTATTTAAATCTTCTTTTGGAATTGTCTTGTAAAGCAAAGTCAAAGGGTTTAGTAATTCTGCTGAATCGTAAAGGCCACTACTGCTGATTTTTATAAATAGGAAAATACCATTTTTGCCGTACCGTTTTGCACTGAAATGAGTTATATCAAAACTTGATTTCTGTACCCAGTCTTTTACTGCAGAAGTATTATCTCGGATAAATCGTTCCCATTCAGTTGACATCACAAGAAACGTGTGTATCGTAGGAGTGGAGCTTGGCAAAATCTTTTTAGATTCCTCACTATGATCATAAATATACTGGATGACATCTGGAAATTCAAAGGATGAAGCGAAATATATTTGTCCGTAAATATTTTCAAGATCTTTTGTTGCTTTTTTGATCTTTGGTGTTTTAAATACAGGAGGGAATAAAGTAATGTGGAGTTGGCATTTCCATGGTTTTGAATTTAAAGTTAGCTTAATCAAATCTAATTTTGAGCAGCGGTTCAACTCTGTGGAATATATGCCTTCCCATTTTTTCAGTTCTTGGCAATCCTTTGTGGTCCATTCTAACGCTGCAATTCTGTTCTCAAACGGTAGTACGATTAAAGATATTATAAAATGATTAATTATTGTTGGCATGTAAAAACCTCGTATTTCACTTTCGATAAAGGTGGTTGTAATTGATAAACAGTTGGGTGTGCTAAGCTGGTTCAGTTTAGCAAAATTAATGGGATTTGTATTAACATTTCCCCACGCAGATGTGAGAGTTTTAGCGAAATTAAGGAGGTTTGGATCAGTTTTTGTTGTATGAACTGGGTAAGTTTCTAGTGAATTAATATTTTTTGTTAAGTTTTCATAAGACAAACTGACACGTAAAGTTAATGTGGTTATTGCTAATATATATTTTGCCATTATAGGGAATAAGTAAAATCGTAGCAAAATTTATATAATCAACTCCGTATTTTCGCTATCCGTCGTATTTTTCAGTTTTTTTCAATACATATTTTTTTAGATTTGAAAATAATTACGTATGGAATTTAACATAAGACCAAATTAAAGGACGGGCTTTTAACAATAAAACATTTTTTTGTGAAATAACCACTCAACTCAACCCTTTAGTTCCACACTAGTCCTCTATAAGATTTGCGCTTATGCAATGCGTTTTTTACTTTCCCCATATTGAATAATTAAGGGTCCTTTAATATGCATTCTCATCGAAGCAAACATAACAGTCTGGGTTTTTCGCTTATTGGTTTCCGGATTCATAATTATGTAAAAATTTATTTTAAAGTAATAATAAAGTTTTGCTTTTACATAAATGTGTAACGTAATTAAATGCAAGTGAATGCTGAAATTGAAATGATTTTATACTTTAGCAAATGCATAACAAAAAAAAATAATTCTTTCCTGCAAAACTAAAAGGCTAAATCGAATTGATTTCAATATTGTCAAAATGCTAAACAGTTTTGAGAATCGATTTTTAAAATTGCAAAAATATACGTAACGAGTTGCTTGAAATATGATATGGTTTTTGCATGAAGAAGAATCGATGAAACATAATTGCAAAATAAGATCGATATGGAACATCCTGTTTACAATCTTATTCACTATAGCGCAAAACCGAGGCAGAAAAGACTTCACACGAAACTTGCAATTTTACAAATGCAGTTGTTTAAATTTTACAAAATGTTTCGAAAAGTATTCAATTTCCTTTTGCTCTCATCACTGCTTGTAGCATTCCCTACGAAAAACTTGTCATTAGCCAGCAACCAACCGCAGTCAACATCTGCATCCAATTCGATTACAATTTATCAGCCATTCCTACGGGGACATTTGCCACCAAGAGAGACCCGCATACTTATATTTTCTAGAAAGTTCGCAGCTCCCGTAAATTTTACTGATTATGTAGGAAAATTTACTCAACCTCTTCATACAATCGTCGTTCATTTTGGGAAAGTAGATAGAGTGCAAATGGATCAAAATCCGTTTCAGCAATTCATATTGAGACCTAGCACTATAAAATTTATTATGATTGGAAGGAAAAATATACTTCATTACATTTGCTCGATTGAATGCTTCTACTATGCAAACGAGATAGTAAAGATGTCATGGCGATTAGCCTACAATCCGGTTTTATTGTATTACGAATTTCACAGGAATTACAATAAACGATGGATACAAATAGATACGGTTGCAATTGGTTTAGATTTGAATAAATGTTTGAAACGAAAAGACTCTAAATGGCATCTTAGCCATTGTCAGTTCCTTGTTTTGCAGGTCCTTGTACCATTCTACCTTTCCGAAATATATAACTTTACGCCATACTTTAGAAGAAAATATGATCGGAACACTCCTGAAATTGGAGAATCCATTCAAGCTCCTTTTGTTCATGAGACTAGCACTACATATTTTACATCAACAGAGTATCAGTTCCATGAACAGGAGAATTTTATTTTTGTTTTTTTCCAAAAGTTAGACAAGTTGGACGGAGCTAGTTTTAATTTCGATGTTTGGAAAATTCCGTTCGAGTTTGAGGTGTGGATTAGTATATTTGTAGTTGGATTTTGTTGTGCTGCCTTTATCACGTTTTTTACTAAAGGTTTCAGTCCATCTAGATTGGTTGAGGTGTCTCTTGACTTGCTCGCTTATGGCTTTCGGGTTCCCTATTCAATTCCAAAGAATGTGTCAAAATTCTACATTTTCCCTGTAATTTTTGGGTTGGTCGTGTGGGCGTTTTATGAAAACGGAATAACTAGTTTAGCTATAGCTCCGAGGAAGCCATGGTTCCCTGGAAGCTTAGCGGATGCGTTGGAAAACGACTTTAAACTTTTGAAGCATGAGTCCCAAGCTAATTATAAGGTTGTTAAATCCATGTCAAGGTTAATACCTTCTACGAAAAGGTTTGAAAACTCGACTAGACATGAAATATGTGTGGATTTAGGCTCCTTTTTGGCGAAATCGTTGCTGAGGGGTTTAATAGGAAATGTTAAGAAAGGAGAATGGGATTTATTTGATAATTCAATAATTTATGTGAGGGATATCTATCTTGATGTTTACTTGGGCGTGGTGCGAATAATTGAATTGTTATTTGTGAACAGGATCGGCAAAGTTCATATAGAGAATGGTGAGCGTATGAATTTTTGGCTATTTGCTACAAACAACAGGTTCTTGTTGAAGGGAACTGTGATGAAAATGCAGGAGGCGGGTCTATTCGCAAAATGGGAGAGTCATTACAAGAACCTGTTTTGGTCTATTTTTGAGGGTGTTTAATTTATGCACAAATTAGTTATGCGTAAGCGTATAATTAGCTGGTTAGCTAGTTTTCTTCTTTATTAATTTTAAAATCATTCATTCCAGTGCAAGTACATACATCACGCACATACGTGCATCCATACAATAACAACTCTGCTCTACAGGCAGGCTAACTCGTACACACTTCCCTGGTGTAGGAGGTCACACATGCTAAGTATTACTCTCTTGGTAATAGATAGCTCTACTTGTCCTTTCGATTCTTCTCTTAAGAACATAAAGTAAAACTGCCAACTCACTCAGTTGAGACTTATTCGTGGCAACTGACTTGGAGAGAAGGGAGAGTGACCAGCAACGACTGATGCTTTCTCTCTAGCTCGCTCTCCTTTTTATACCCATCCGTGGACCACTCGGTCCATCCTTCCCATTGTAAATTCCTATTCCTCTACCAATTCTTTGGGCAACAATAGACCCAACCTAACTCTTTATGACTGAACTCTTCCCTGGTTAACTTTACCGTATACAGGATCCATAGCAAGTCCATCATCTTCCCTTCCCAAGGGGTACTTAAGGATTATCCTTCAATCCTTCCCAATAAACTGCAAGGGCCATACTAAACCATATTACTCATTCACGAGTACCTAATAAAATCCCATAATAAATCCTAATACAACACATGCATTTCCAATGCAATTCTCATTACATGCTGCTAGCATATCCTGTTCAAGGGTCTGCCCCTTTCAACTCAAATCTCACTTTTTATTACTTTCATGCATTCTCATCCCGCAACCTTTTTCCTAATTCCAGGAATTTTCTATCATCTAAATATCCCTAATCTTTTAAAGGTCCAACTTGTTACATAATCTTTCTAACATCACATCTCAAATGCCTATGCCCTGCACTCACTCTTTTTATGACTTATCCCAAAGTCAACCTTTTCTAATAATAAAAAATGTTTATCTCTAAAAACGAAACGTTACAAAATCAACTTCCCCCAGAATCGACTGTCCCCAGTCGAGACATTTTTTTAGACTGTCCTCAGTTTAAAACATCTCTAGTTTCTGCTAAACCTGCTTGTATGCCCTGCCTTCTCAAAAAATTACAGCAACACATTCATACCAAACATAATTTCATTCAAATATTAACATAATCATCCAATTAATCCTAGATACATCATGTGCAACAACTTATATCTAACAAACATCTTTATCATATAACAAAATCATTTAGTCCAATTTGCTAATATCTAACAAACATCCTCATCATATAACAAAAATCATGAAGTTCAATAACATATATCCTCATCATATAACTAAAATCATAAAGTTCAATAACTAATATCTAACATATATCCCCATTATAAAACAAAACAACCAATATATAGTTCAAAACATACCCTAGGTAACGAAAATTCCTGTAGTCACCTTACCAAACACTCACTGTAGTTAATAATACACTGTAATTCCTCCGATGTCTTCGTCAATCGGTAATCCAAGATCCTCTTCTAAACACCAACGTTGTTTTCCGGTCTGCTCCTGTGGGACCGCATTCCCTTCCTGTGATTCTTCTGCTAATCTCTGCTCTGCGCCTGCATTGCCTCGTACATTTGGTTTCTCAGTTCCCAGCCAGGCATTTTTGTTTATATCAGACGTATTGCGATCATTCTGTGACGTTCCTTCTGTACGTTTTAATTCTTTCTCCGCGAATCTAGTGCATCCTTCAATTTCATTTGGCTGGTTTTCAGCTGCATAGAACGTCATTGTATCCATTGCTTTGGGCTCACTTGGTTCAGCCTCTCGTTTTCCTTCAGACACAGCCTTTGTAACCATAAAGCAATGCTTGCCACTAGTGGGCTCAAATGGCGTGCACAATGCTGCAAGCTCACGTTCTAAAGCCGATCTTTCCATATCTCGGAATGAACGAATATCAGAATCCTTAATGGGCTCTTCAGCCTCTTCTTCCTTGCAGACTTTTTCTTTGCTGCAAATACTATCATCATCACCACTTGCTTCACTCTGTGCGTCGTCATCGCTGATCTGGCTTCCATCCGTATCTTCACTGTTACTATTTTCATCTGCTTCGCTTATAGTGTATTCATTGTCCCCGCTTGAGATACTGCTACTTTTGTCTGATATATTTCTGTCAATTCCGCGACCATCATATCTTGCATCACCGTTGTCGCCTATGTCAAAATCTTCCGGTTTCAGATCCACTTCACAACTTCTATCATATTCTTTCTGAATCGCATATACGAATTCTTCTCTGTTCATTGGCGGAGCATGTCTGTTTGCAAGTACACGAGCTTCAGCAATACGCCGCATGTGTTCTAGGATCTCAAGCGTCGTGGTGGGATTCATTGGCATGATTCTCTCCAAGTAATGCTTCAGCATTCCTTTTAACAGATGGCGCACACGCCTTTCTTCACTCATGTCCTCATCGACTCTGTCACATAAATCGATTACATCATAATAGTAACTCTCAGGGCTGTCTTCAAATGACTGCTTTTTGCTATCGAGCTTAAACTCAGCCGTAATTTTTGCTCCCACCGATTCAAATGCTCTCAGAAACTCTGCTTTGATCTCTAGCCATGTTGGCTCTGTATATGGCTGACCTGCCGTAGCAGCATCCCGCTGCAACTGCTTCTTCCAGCAACGCCACCAACTTGCTGCTGTT
>JAHZMU010001806.1:0-10155 GCA_027743725.1 Rambutsinella grinnellia
AATACTTTGTTTCCTTTCCCATTTTGCGGATAACAATAATCTAAAAGTCTTGTCAACTTTAGTAGACCGTTAAAGATGAATTTCTCCTTTTAATACACTTTCGTTTCGCAACACTGGCTTTGCTTTATGTCCTTGGGAGAGGAAAAAGCATAAGTTCATTCCTGCGAACTCCAACTTGATAGTACAGTTACAGGCCGCATGGCATCAAATTCCGTTTGGAAAGCTAGCCACTTTTCATCAGATTAGGATGCAGTAGCCCCACTCGACTTTGGATGTAGAATTTCAAGAGAAACAAATTAAATTTTTACGTTATTTCATAAGTAAATAAAAGCTTGTAATTATATAGAGTGTTGGATTCGTACAATTTCAATTAGTTTTTCAAGGACTGAAATAAATTTCAAGTAAATAATTGTCCCGTCCAACAAAAGCCATTTCATCCACTAAATGACAAATGCAGACTACTTCCTGGAACTGATTATTTTACAAGAGAACGACAGAAGAGAAATTCCTTGTTCCCATTCAAACCTGGAATACGAACAGATAGAGGAGAAACAAGAAAAGTTTCCACAATACAAAAGGATTCCCATTATGCTTTGTTATGTTGGTAGTTGGAAACAACAAATGGTAAAATGAGTGGGTAGCGGAACCCCGCTCAAAGTATCAACATCAACTTTTTCAATTTCGGATTTGTTTTTAAAGGTCCATCCATTACAGAAACTGTAAGTAAGACTAATACCAAGGAACAAAAGGGGCAACTAGAATGGGACTATTATTAATAGCTCTAGAGTTGCAGGCGGCACTGTATTAAAAACTGATTTTATTCCCAATTCGTAGAGCCATAAATTCCAGAGTAAACCAAAGCATCGGAGAAACACAACCCTGTTTGTACAAAATGGGTATTTGTGCATAGCTCAAATTATGATTTCATTCCATTACACACTCCCTTCTATTATTTCACCTTTTTGGCAAGCTGAGCAAAAACTATGGAGGACGGGTGGAGAGGGATCAAGTCATGATGATGTTATTGCACGCTTCAACAAAGACCACTGATGCATGGAGATGCTGGAGACTATGTTATCGGAGTCTCGGTGGTGAAAGAATACACACGACCTTTCAGACCATGGAGGCGAGATCGAATGATCCTATCGTTGTAGGAACGTCTATCGAGTGCCAGCTCCATACACCTATTATATATGTCAGCGGTGGAGATTACAACGCTGACGATGATGATGGCCTCTTTCGCCCCCAGTTCTGGGCACAATTACCCGCTTCATTTTCCTTCTCAGGAGAGTCATTTCCATGCTTGTACTTTATAATTTAGTGTTATTGTTGCAGAAGTAGGAGAGTAAAGAAATTCGGTGCAGCGATACTACTCCTGTACTTTTTTACATTGAAGGAGAAATAGTGGATAATAAAGTCATGTAATACTTTAAACATCTATTTAAAGGCATTGACTTTCTCCGAGCTCCTTTGAAATAGAAGGTGTGTTTTTCTACCCGGCTCTGCCATAAATGACAGGATCCATGCATGCTCACACTTTGCAGGTGCCTGTTGGTGTGTTTACTCGAGTGTCTCCTTCAATTAACATTAGATGCTGTGATCATTAGTATAAATTAAATGAAATGTTTGACGAGCAGAGTGCAAATGACGGGAGCAAGGTTTGACCAGAAATTAGCGTGTGCTCTCTTGGTATAATGAAAGGAACAACCCTTGAGTTTATTGTGGAGAGAGAGGGAGTAAAAAGGAGAGAGAAAGTAGCTTTACACGTGAACAGTCACTATAAAAGTGTTTATAGGTAGGTGCTTCTAAATTGGAGGATTATATAATTAGAGATTCAACAAGGTTCTCTTCTTCCCCAGAGTTTAATTAAAGAGAAAAGGAATGGGTAGGGTAACAGGTATTACAAAGTCATACAAGGGGCAACCAGGCAAGGTGGCAAGTAGAACATGAGAATATCTTATGACTTTTGACTTCCAGAAATACACGGTTAAGTTAATTCTAAAAAATAACATAGATGTGGAGAAAGTTGGCGTGCCCCGACAAGGTAAACGCAAAAGAATGGTCTTCATTAGCAGAACTGTAGGAAAATAAAAAGAAATATTTTAAATGGAAATCCATCATTGTTATTTAAAGCATTTCTTTTCATTAATCGAGTATTGAACGTTGTTAGTATTTTATAGCTTTTAGTACTGGAAAGCTTTACCTTCGTAACGTCTTTCATAAAGCATGCCTTTAACATGGCTGCCGCTTTACAGATTTTCGAATTACCGAAAATCAACTTGTAAAGCAAACGAGGACTAACTGAAGGGGAAGCAGATAAGCTTCTGAGAAACAAGGGGGGTACCAACAGATGTGCATATAGCCGCAGCTAAATCCACGTGGTAACAATCCCCCCCAGTTTTGTCCCCGAATCGCCCCAAGCCTAGGGAATAGTGCCCTAGTAGATTACCCGAAGGTAAATCCTAGGGAATGGTGCCCTAGTTACTTCACCCGAAGGTAAAGGTTTAATGGTTTGATGGAGATACCAAAATCTAGCTGGCTGTTATAGCCAAGGAAATTCTCCCTGACATTTACGGCATTTAGGAATTCCAGCAATTATTACTAAATTTGAATTAAAATTATGGATTTTGCATATCGAGAAACATGGTAAAACCCTTGCTCTTCATTCCTGTGGATTGCAACAACCATTTAATGAAACCATTTTGCTAAATATCGATAAATAGTTACCTAAAACTCACAATTATTTTGAATTTGCCTTTTATGAAAAGTTGCTGGTAGATATTAGCGCTACGGTCTCATCTTGCCCGTGAAAAAATGAATGTGTCAGCAGAGTTGTGCTTGCTAACGCATATAAAAGTAACATTGTTTCTTATTTAATTTTTTACATGTGCATATTAGTTAATTAAAATAATTGAGGGTGTTCTATTCGATTCTCGATATTGATTTACTTGTAACAATAATTAATAAGCATCAACTCTTAATTGTAAGACAGTAGTAACATGTTAATGTTTGTCTTTTAAAGTTATTTAGTTGTAGACTTAATCCTGTCATTTCCAATAAGAATTATAAATAATCAAACTTATTTTGTTTGTGGCCTTGTGAGATGGATGACTTTTGAATATTAATACGAATACTTTACTTTGCTTTGTTGCGTATTCATGTGTTTATTGAAAGATGATTACTTTAAAATGATGTTTAAAAATACGAGTTTGAGATGATGGTAAATTAATTTTAATTGCATGCATTGTAACTTTTAACTTAATTGAATTTTGTTCCCCAAAATTAAAAAAACATACAAAAGCTTTATGCAAAATCGATTTCATTTTTTAATGCGTTTTTATTCATTCTAACTACTAACTATGTCTTATCTACTAGGCTTATGCAATAAACTTTTATTTTGTTTCTAGATATCTGAATCTAATATTACATAATTTACATTTTAACTTAAATTTTGTCTACAGATATTGCATAATCAGATGCTTTATTCAATATAGTCTAATACAAATTTCGCTAATACTATTAATTCTACAAGCTAACCGTCTCTCTAAAATACTAATACTTTTCATGACAGCTCTATTCGTTTATAAATTCCAGCGTTACATCTGAAACTTCCGCAACTCCTAGCTTGGTGTTTGGAGAAAGAATTCCAATCGTCTTGTCATCTGCAGAAATTTTAGAAACTGCCCTTGATTAATTTATTTGTGGTATATATCACAATCAGTTACCACTTACCTATAAAATCAGAGTACTTGTAGTTCCCCACGGCTGGTCGGTTGCTAGGTTTCTTTACAATGCCGTCGATAAGGTCGCAGAGTTCCAAAAGATTTCGATACACGTCTAAGGATCCAGTGTGGCCAACTGGTAGGATTCTGGATTTAAAGAGAACTACCCTGATGACACCAGTGTCTTCATGAATGACAAGGTTTGTCTGCAACAAAATCAAGGTTCATTTTAGATTTTTATAATATTTATATAAGATATTATGCATTTTAATTTACACTCGAGAAGCATGTTCCAATCAGCGCAATTGTTCCAACACCAAAGAAATCACAGATTGGAAGCCCACTGATGAAAAGTGAATGGGAGAAGGGAACGGTCTGCAGAGCGTTGTGTAGCTTCTTGGCTATTTGGACCTTGAATTGTAACTGGTTTGTTGTTACCATTTTTCGGTACATAAGTGAGGCTTGTACCATCTAGAAATAATTTAAACTGTTATTAATGTGCTGATTGTATGTTTGATATTGAAATTGCAATTACTTACTTGTGATACAGTTTTGTTCTCGTCTGCAATGCTCCAACAGAATGCCAGCTTAAATTTCAAGTCCAGTTGGTCTTGTGCTGCAAATTTTGTGATACTTTCGAGAAACTAAGCCTCCTCCATTGTGTGCGATGACCCATTCTACATATTAAACACGAGTAAGACTTGATTGATTTAAAAATTCAACAATGATTGCTACATTGGTTACCTTTAATACCACCATTTGCATGTACAATCCACTCGGGTTGGAAATGAGTTGTCCATCTGGAAAGGTTGTACGCAATTGAGCAACTGCTCCTGGTTCAAGTTCCTCCTCCCCATGTGTGTAGACGGGTTTCCCCACATTTTCTGCTTGCTCTCCGACAACGCTTTCCACCCATTGATATTCCATGTAGTAAATAAGGTTATCACTTGGTAACTTATTAAATCCTAGCGACTTGAACCATCTTACTGCCTGGCGCACCTTTTCATCCTTGACAAAGTTGATGATGGTTTTGTAGTCATCGTGTAGTACTGCTCCACATCTTCTTTTGATTAGTAGGTTTGTAAATTCAAGTCTATCTATCATTAGATCTCGAGCTAAATCCTGGTACTTAGAGCCATGGGGGTGAGATGTTTCTCGATTTCTTTCCAAGCTTCAGCTTTAAAAACATGTAATTAAAAACATACAAGGATTATAATACTACATTTAGTTTTATCCATATACTATAAATATCTCTTGAAACAAATTTGCTAAAAAAAGTCTTACCTTCGAGGTATCGGAACAGATCATCCGTTACGTCCCGCAACTCGCTTGGTGGCGAAAAGTTGTCTAATTTAATTTCTAATGAAATTTAAAATTGGAGAACTAGCTCGTCAGGCTCTATCTGGGGTTTCTAAACACACTAGGAAAGATGCTTGACCAAATGCCAGTCTTGGTTTTTGAAAAATGAAATTTAAAATTGGAGGACTAGCTCGTCAACCTCTACCTGTGGTGGCTAAACACACTAGGAAAGAGCTAGTTCTCCAATTTTAAATATCATTTCTCGAAAACCAAGACTGGCATTTGATAGAGCATCTTCCCTAGTGTGTTTAGCCACTACAGGTAGAGCCTGACGAGCTAGTTCTCCCGTTTTTAGTTTAATTTTTCGAAAACTAAAACTGGCATTTGATAGAGCATCTTCCCTAGTTTGTTTAGCCAGTACAGAAAGAGCCAAATCCTGCAATATGTCAAGTCTGTATGTTTTTACTTGCATCATCTTATCTCTTAATTTTGTCGAATATTGCACTGGCCATAAAATCGCCTTTAATTTGTTTTGAAATCTTATCGAAACAAATGACTATTTATAAAAAATATGCGTGTCCGAATTTCGAAACCAAATAAAAATATGGTACAAGAGAGTAAGCAAAGAAAATTGAAGAAAATGGTAAATGGGTTTAGCCCTCTTCCGACGAAAGATGACGTTCGCTCGCGATGGACATGTAAATGAATAAGCGTAATACTTTGGTAACAGGACTTTGGTAATTCCACTCAAACACACACACAAACTCTACTCAAACTCTCCTCAAACACTCCTCAAACTTCTCTCAAACTCTACTCAAATGTCTCTCAAACTCTCTTCAGACTTCTCTCAAACTCTCTTCAGACTTCTCTCAAACTCTCTTCAGACTTCTCTCAAACTCTCTTCAGACTTCTCTCAAACATCTCTTCAGACTTCTCTCAAACTCTCTTTAGACTTCGCTCAAACTATACACAAACTCTACTCAAACTATACTAAACTCTTCAAATGATTCATGTAAGTAATATAGGTGCATTTTTCATATTTTATAATGATAAAACTATAAGTAGACTATAAAATAAGATGCGGCTAGAATTAAGTATTTCAAAATATGCTTTCAGATGCTTACTTATATCTAAATGTAAAACAGAAATTCTATGTTTTGATAGGAGAGTAACATTTATTATTAAGCATAATCAACGAGAACAATTAACATATCACTTAATCATTTAATATTTCTTAGATGTTAATTAAATAGTGATTATGCATATCGAAAAAAAGACATTAATTATTCTCCTATTTCTATTTCTTGGATAAGGTTGATGGAACGGGATCTCCTTTTTTCTTGGATGATGTTGCAGGAACTGGATCTTTCTTTGTCTTGGATGATGTCGATGGTTGGGGATCTTCGCCATTCTCATTTGAAGGCACAACATCTCCTTTCTCAAAGGTTGTTCGTGTCCTAGGCCAACCAGACTCGTTAAGGTAAATCTTACGGTTGGTTGTGTGAGAATCGACGATTGCCTCTGCCCAATTCATCACATAATAAACACAAGTTATCGAGAAAGCCTTCCTCGCTGCTGGAGAGCTGAACACTTTCATCAGAAAGGTGTCGTTTCCAGGAAACCAGGACCCTCTGGAGCCAATTATAAAGGGATAGAATTCTGCCGTTTCATAAACTATTGGGTTCTTTTTTGGGTCCTTTCGATGTTCGGCCTTTTGATGTGCCAGCCATTTCTATCAGATTTAAATTATAAGTATTATGGCTAAGGTTTTAATATTTAAAAGCAAAGTAATTAACAATGACTAAATAATGTAATAATAAAAGTGCTAACAAACCTTAGTAAGAGGAAGATAATGGTCGTTTTTAGCATCAGCGGCAGCAAACAAGCGGGCAGGCTCATACTCATGTGGACAGGTGACATCAATGGCATAGGCCGTTTTGCCTTTGGCCACTAGTAGATCAGGTCTATGTTTGGACTCAATTCCAGGGAAAGGCTGATCGATTAACAGGATATCGAAACCTAATTTTTTAAGCTGGTCCTTGAGCTTGTCTTGGAGTCCATTGTGTCGCAAATTGTAGTTATCTAAATGACTGTCACACCAATTGAGTACATGATAGTCTGTTTCCAGCAGATTTTTGCATTTTCTGCATTTGCCGTCACAACCAGATAAATACCGCATACAACGGTTACCCTTTAAACTACTGTTATTTAGCCTGGACGAGTGTATAAACCGCCATAGAAATTCATTTGTGCAATCATTCATGAATGAGTTGCTAAAGGAGGACAGTGCGAAACTAGGTATGGATATCCCTGATTCCTTCTTTAGGAAGCTCTTTTCTTCGTTTTTCTTAACTTTGATGAGATACCAGTGGCGAACAGAATTACGTAGAGCCCACATCAAAGTCTTGCCTTTAGGTATCTCGATATCCTTCTCACGATGCTTAAATCCAAGTTCACCACATTTGTCAAGTTTCCATTCTATAACCAAGGACCTCATCGCTGTCCTAGCTTTACTCAAAACACTGCCTTGTCTAATGTCCAGTTTGTCGTTGTTGAAAAGATGTAGAACGATGGCGTTGTCAGTTAGTCCTTCCAAGCTCTCTTCATCTCCACTGTTGATACTTCGAAGATCACTCATTACCATTCGTTTAATAATCGGGTCTTGAGAAGTAAAGAGTTTATAAGCTGATACGATTTGCTCCAGATGAAAATCATCACCAAATTTGTTGATGCCCATGCACGCGTCAACTCTCGATCCATAATAGTAAGCTTCTGGCGTTTTATCCGAAATGTCAAGTGCTGTTGTAAAGTACGTTTTAATGTACTTATCGAGATTCCTCCAAGAAGTCAGTGAGTATTGCAAGTGACGTAGCGAGAATACTGTTTTCGAAGCAATGAAAGTTCTGAAAGCGGTGAGTTTTTGAGCTCCTCCTAATTTAGATGTCATCAAAGCATCAATCTCGTTTTTTAAATCAGCGTGACCATCAGAATAAGCTTTTCTATCCCAACCTATTTGCAAGCCAAGGAAACGATGATGGTCCTTCTCACCGAGAACTTGAATAGGCAGTTCATTTAGGTTAAACTCTACTGGTGCGATCAATTTATTACTTATAGTTAAAGATGCTGACTTTTCAGATGAAAGTGACAGGCCAATTTGACTTAGGGTACTCGAGAAAAGGTCAATGTTGGATTGAAGATGTTCTGCCCTATGAGACATTAGGCAAACGTCATCTGCGCCAGCCAGAATATTATGCTCGACCCAATCCTTCTTCTTCGCGGCGTCATCTTCTTGAGCTTTGATGGTCTTAATTGCTCCATTAAGGACGAGATTAAACAGAGCATTTGAAAGAGGATCGCCAGGTAAAAGTCCTTTCTCGATGTCAATTTCGTCTGTGGTGCCTTCGCCTGCTATAATCTCGGTTGAGCGATCTTCCAAGATGTCCTTGATAATATTCTTGAATTTGCCACCCGCACCGTGTGCTTCAATTCCTTCAAGGACAGCAATGATTGGGACAGAATAGTATGCTTCCACGATGTCAAGAAAAACCAGACAGAGTTGATGGCGTTGCTTGGCCTCTCTTATGTACTTATCTATGACATAAGTGTGCTCCAGGATAAGGTCGAAATGGGAACCACCTTTTTGTGCCAAATCAATAACGTCGTAAGCAATGTACCATCGATGTAAACGGTCAGACAGTAGAGAAGCGTAGAGTTTATAGATGGTACTCGATAAACTTATTAATCTCCAGTCCTTTATCGAAGCAGGATCATCCTTCTTGGCAAACATTAGAGTTTTGCTCCTTTTCCAGTCACTTGGAATTTTCATATGCTTCAAGCAAAAGTTGAAAATTAGAGTGAGCATCTCCCCGTAGGGATCAACCTCTTTCCAGTGATTAAACTGCAGTTTGTCAAAACCTGGTGCAGTATTGCGACACTTGTTGAGACGAGCTCGCACTTCTTTAGACGAAAAATCACCAACAGGGACACCAGTTCGCTGCTTTTTAACGTTTTCGAAGTAGTCGCCAGACGAATTAATGTTTTCATCCTTCTTGAATTTTATCGAGAAATGATCCTGAATTTCTTGAACTGCAATCTTGCAAGTAAGAGGAGTCTTGTTGGTGATGTTTTTGTAGATGCGCCCAGGATTCTTCTCAAACAACTTTGCAATTTTCTTTTTGTCGGTTGTTAACTCTTTTTTGACACTGTAGTTTTGTTTGAAGTACCAACTTTTATCAACCTTGAACTTACGTCTGACCAACTTTGTAATGGCATCCACAACATTATCAAACACTTCCCATTTTTCATTTCTGAAAACTACCTTCCTAAGTTGATGCTTAAGCTGATCCAGTTCTTTATTGAAAGTCACATCATCAAGTAATTCAACGAAGGATTCCGTATCTTCCTTATCGAAATCAAAAGCTATTTCAGGATTTTCCCTGGATTCCATTTCTTCATCGTCTTCCATGTCTTCGTTTGCTTGTTTGATTTTCTTTTCCACAACATTTAAGTGCACATCGTATTCTTGCTTCCTCTTCTGTGCTTTTGTTTGTTCACCTGTTTTTCCATGAACTTTCCGGCTATGATTGCGTAACGACAAAAGCTTTTCAAATATCATATTACAAGAATCACAGTTGTACGTAATTGTGACAGATTCGCCGGAATCATCAATAATCTTGCAAACATGTGTTGTATACAAGGTTTGGCAAAAATCACTCTTGCACCTTAGACAGTGCTTAACAACGTCGATTACTTCGACGTGATGAATTTTCTTCAAATGCCGTTTCAGCTTTCCTAAATTCGTTCCGGTAGAAGAGGGACAACCATCGACGGGGCATTTGTAACGGTTACCGTTGAACGGATAGAAGATGGTTACTTTTTGGCCTTCCAAAAAAGGTTCTCGAGAAGTTGTATTAAACTGAACGTTAGTCTGTATCCCTGAAGCAACTGCAGAAGACATAGTTTCCATAGAATCACTATCAACCTTGCACACATGCGACGGGTATGTCTTATCGCCAACATCACTGTTACACCTTAGGCAGTGTATAATCACTTTGACTTCATCAGTTTTATGAACCTGCCGCAAATGTCGTTTAAGCGCGGATGGACTAGCTCCAGTAGAAGAGGGACAACCATC
>JAHZMU010001807.1:0-72250 GCA_027743725.1 Rambutsinella grinnellia
CAATTTTTGTTGTCTTGCTAAGGAGTAGTGTATACAGTGTATAGGGTATTCCTGGACCGAAAATTCCAAATTATGGACACATGTGTGCGTTCTGCAGACAAATGAATACACCGTTGGAATCAGGGTGAAAAACTGATTCAGGCCCACTATGTCAAATTGCTGGGTGTTTTCCCGACTCCGGGCGGTTCCCTTGTGAGTATCATGAATTGTAAATAATTTTCATGATTAATTTGTGATTTTTTTAGGCGAAGAAGTTTTGGAAGTGGGGACTGAGCTGTCGGTAATAACCGACTACAGTAATGACGGGACGAGTGGTAGCAATAACAGTTCTCCTTCTTCAGTGAGCATCGGTAGTCACAGTCCTCACCTTTCTGAATCTCCCTCAGCGTCCACCTCTGCCTCGAGCAGATCTAGGAATTCTGGGTCCAGCTCTGGCTCTAGTAGTTCGAGGCTAATTGGAAATTCGCTTCGAAGTGAAGTGCTTCCAAAAAGTGTGGGTGGTAGTGAGAAAATCCGGGTATGTTACACGTACGACGCTCTCCTAGCCTCCGATGGGAGATCGAAGCGAAGAGGTACTGGTGGCAGATCAACTGCGAACAGGCCAGCAGCATCGAACCGCCATCAAAATTTTCACAGACATCATCAGCGGCACAGCACAACTTCCAGTGGCCCTCAAGGGAGACGAGTTTCTACAGAGTACAGGAAGAACTTCAGCTCTCATCATCGTTTTACCACATCAACAAGGAGGGAAAGTCACGACTCTCATAACACTTCAACGGTCAGCAGAGCGAAGGCTGGTCGGTCCTCGAAAAGTAAAATGGAAGTGATGACAGAATCACGTAGTTCCCCACAGGGCTTGGATCGTCGTCGAGTGTCTAGTCGTAATCAAGGAGGAAGACGTGAAGCTCCCAATAGAGGTGGAGAAAGTCTTACGAGTGATAATATTATGGGGAGAAATAAGAGGAGAGTGAGGACAAGGAAAATATCCTATGTTGATGAGGATGATGATGAGGAGGAACAAAACAATACCGAAGGGGCACTCGATGAAGAAATGATGATTGAAGTGGAGGGCGTTGATGACAGCGAAGATTATGATCCTTTGAGGGATGAAGATGAGATGAGAAAGGGTAATTCAAGAAAGAGGATCTCATCCTTTCAAGAGATTGAAGGGGATGAACCACCAGGTAAAAGTTATAATTAAATTTGGCATTTATTTTTTAACTAAAATATGTCAAATATTTTAACTTAACAGGTCAAACTTGCGCGCACACATGCAAACCCACTCCAGCGCCAAGAACTACTCGTGCAAGCGATGTAACAAGTCATTTGCACTAAAATCTTACCTCAACAAACATCACGACTCCGCCTGTTTCAAAGATTCCATGTCCCCCTCTTCACCTGGGATGGAAGACATCAACTCTCAACATTCCAACTCTTCCCTCTCCAGCGCCTCCAATTCGTCCTCACGTTCTTTCAATTAAACCATTTTTATTAGACATAAGCTATCTAAAAGTAAGACCTATTATTAGCTTTTTTAGACTTAATTTGCATCGAAATCCGCTAAACTCCTTTTAGTGATGAGAGCAGATGGTAACAATGGTTTAGATGCATAAAAGCTCTCTCAAGTTAGGGCTGCACACTTGCAAAACATTAGCTAAATCTTGCATTCCTCTTGTGGTAAACTAATATTTCAAAGCTGTCAGCGGAAGATTGAATCGCTTTAAATGTGGTAACATTTGTTAGCACTCGAGCTCTCCTACTTGTATAGACTCATAATTCCACTTAATATCAGATAACAGACGGCCACAACCAAGTAATGGCTTAACCATCAGAGCACAATTGGGTTCGCAAAATTTTTAATGGATTCTCCGCATTACCTTCGGAGAACAAGAAGTGGCGAAAATATTTCCACCGGACTTGGGCGGGTAATAAATAACCGGGCACCATCTGCACCCGCATTTACTCTAGGAATTCTCATGACATTCGTTATTCATGTTTATGGAAAGATGTGGGCCGGACAGAGTTGGTGAAAGCAGAAGAAGAATATTTTTTATCATGAGTTGTTTAGGAGAAAGCGTTCCGCCTGCAATCATAAGCAGACCCGTGGGAGTGGACATGAAGGACAAGCATTTTTATGGGGAGTGCGTGCACCCGGATACAAAATGAATTTAAAATTGCTCTCGCTCTCTGCAAAAATGTAGCATTTTTAGCTCTACTTGATCTACGTCTTGCATTTCTAATGCGAGATAATTTTCTACATATTTTTCAAAAATGCTTTGTTTTTTCCTGTCTTTCTAAAAGCGAGAAAAATTGCGAGAAATTTATATTTTTGAAATCTCATTTGTTCCGTACGTGCTTATCTCTGAGAGGAAGAGAGATGGCCGCAATACGGTATGTGCACTGGTCACACAATAGCTTTCTAGAGAGCGGGGAATTGGCAAAGAGAAACGCTGAGTTTGTGGGCTGCTATTAACGAGCCCATTGTGGCGAGTCAGAAAATGATTTATATTTGGGCAAGACCCGATTTTAATTTGTTTTCCTTCCAATTTCCCTCCCCAAGCCCTATCTGTACGAACCGGAACGGGAGATACTATAAAACCTGACATGACATCTGCCAGTGGTTTCTCCTTTGCAATACCGTTCCTATCTCTGATTCAACTATTGTTTAAAACAGCTCATATCTCCATTCCATAACTTTGTATTCCGAGGATAATCTTGAGAGATATTCACTACGGTTTACAGCTCGTTGCTCACCTACACCGTGAGGTTAACTCGGATAGGTTCATAAGGTGGAAAATGCGGCTTGAATTATTTAAAGAATGTCCTCTCCCCCACTTCCTTCATTCGTAGAGAACTCGGGCTCAAAAGAATGTCATTTTTGGTCTGAAAAAAATCTAATTTCCCACATCTTTCTTTAAGAGAGAAGAGCCCCGCTTTCCCATTCTAATTTACAGGATTTGCAATCCTTGCAAATTAACTTTTTGTGCTTAGCAGAACCAGAACAGAGAACACCAGAGGGAAAGTGCTTTGAATGGATACATATTACATGAGCTATTCATATATGAAGGGTTTGGCCAGCATTCCTCATTTTCTCTAAGCTTATGAGTACACCTCCAAGAAAATTTCTCCTTTACTTCTGCACAGAATACTAAGGCTGTAAAGAATTAGTAAGAGAGAAAGCATCATCAGCAATGGGATGCTGGCAGCTTACCAATTCCTCCCTCAGTTAATGATGGTGTGGTACGTGCAAGCTCCTATTTGCTCACTTCCCATTATGGGAATCCCATATAAAAGGTAAAGTTTTAAACAACGACAATTCTCTCTCTCTCTCTCTCATAACCGTGTAGGGATTTAGCTCTCTGTGAAACAACTCATATCTGAAATAAATGGAGGCGGGACGAGATGTGTACCGATTGCAGAATCAACTTTTTTCCTGATGAACAGAGAGAAAGCAGGATTTTTTCGCAATGTCGTTGACTTTTCAGACTACCTTTATAGGAGACTTGAGACTATTTTTGTGATTAATGTAGCCCTTTTTAACTTTAAAGATTTTGTTTTTTCTTTCCTTTGAACTCGGTCAAATGAAAAGTCGGAGTGGGTAAAGTAAATAAAAGGAGTTTTTCTCTCAGCAACTCCTTTTGTGAGAGGAATCTGTGGTCACATTCTCCAAAATAATGTATACGGCCGTGGTTTTTAATCCCATTAAAGGAGAAACTCAAGCTCCTTAACGATTTTTCACTCGGCTTTTCTCTCTCTCCGGTTATTAAGGGTGTTGACTCATACCCGAGAGCTTTATAAAGCTCCGTAATTATATAAGGTTTTAGTGAGATGGGCTACTTGACAAATTTTGAAGAGGAATAATTATTTGTATGCAAAGTGAAAGGGAGAAAGTTTTAGTCAATATATCATTTTTTCTTCTTCTTGTCTGCAGCGCCCAGCTTAAAATAACTTTTGAGGGTTGCCCAAGTATCTACTCGTGTTTCTCCACCTCCTCCGTACAATTGGCTAGGAATGAGTAATTATAAGTATTGGTTTAAGTTGATGCTTATGACAAGTTGTTTTCTCTTTCGAGTTGGAGAGCTGATGAAATCAAGAAAAGTTGCTAACTTGTTTAGAGAAAATGTTGCTGATGAGATGGAAATATTACTTGAGAAAGTATGAAGAGGGTCTGATTGTGAAACAGGAGGAAATAGACTATCACAACTCTTTTCCGGGGAAAGGAATTAAAAAAAGTTGGAATGCTGTGCAAAGTTTGTGAAAGGTGTGCGCAAAGCTTCTCTCTTTTGCTCGCTGTTTATCCAGAGATTTTTTTAAAAGCGAGTCGAGACTATACTGATGATGAGGAGAGGAGAAAAGTTGTGGCTGATCTCTCAAGCAATAAATCACTCGTTTTTCAAACCATTCTCTGAAAGCATTGTGAAGGTAAAGTCTCTAGAAAAGCTCTCTGAAAACTTTCTAAGGAAAGGATGAACACAGTTGATATTTAAATATAAGGATTTACACATTTAATCAGGTCTCTCTCTGTCATCCCAACTCCTACGTGTTTTTATCTACTTATCTATTTCCATAAGTTTTGTAATTTATCCTCGAATTCCTCTCTCTCCCAGTTTCCACCTCTTTCTCTGTTTATTCATTAAAGCTCTGGCTACACATCAGCAGATTTTAGGCGTGTTGTTCCGCTCGAGTAAGCTCACTCCCGACTACTGTCACTGGAGTTGATTCTGCTCTATATAACCAGTGTTTCTCCTTTTCTATAAAAAATTCACCAAAAACTAACACATTTTATAATAGCTGGAGACAGAGTGCTAACAAAAAAGTTTACCAAGCGATACGTCTATTTTGTCTAAAAAAAAAGCCGTGTCTCCTGATGTAGGTTTTGGTTGGCTGACCAATATTGTAAATCATTTACATGATCGAATGATCGAATTGACCCATGTCATAATTATCGAGATTCTCTTAACAAGAACCAAGAGATAAGCTTGCAAACTACTCTAATGTTGTAAATAATAGTTAGAGCTAATACGCTAGTCAAAAACCTAGTCTTGATGTTTTACATATGATATTAATTACATATCCATTTTAATTATAATTTAAAATATAATAAGGTTTAATCCGCTTTTTTAGCATTAATCTGTAAATAATGATAAGGATCAAGTATGTATGTCAATCCGGTCTCCGAATAGGACATTCCTATCTCTGACACTATGCTCAATCATTGTATGTACATTTCTCTTTCCCTCTCTACTCTAAATGTTATTTACTCTTATGCGTACTTTCTCCTACTTTCTCTCGCTTTCACTTATTTCTCTCTGCTTTATAAAAAAAATAATTGCGTTTATCCTCTTTAAGCTTGAGCCATTAGACTTTCCCTAAGGTTAAAAAGTTGAAATAGATTAGAATATATAAAAGCGCGGTTACAGTTGAAAGGCTTTATTGTTCGATGCAAATAATTAGATTAAGCTGTTTAATAATAGGCTAGGCAAGCATCTCTTAAACAACTTAAGAATCTCAAAGGTCAAAGATTGGGATCAATCTAGAACTTAAATTGAAAACAGCAGCAATATAAAAATATTCTGAGGACAAACGAAAATCTCTCTCAAAAAGTAAACAAACTACCTGAATATTTCACCGGGGAAAGTGGTGAAAGTGCAAAAAATATTAATCCACACAAACTGAACTGATACACCCAAGCTTTTTCTCGCTCTAGGCCTAGACCTAAGTGTACTAATGTTTAACGGGAGTTCATAAAAACCCTTGCAGGATTTCAACAGAATCAACGCATCTCACTTTAATAATTTGTGGAATTTAGTACTTTTTTTTCTAGTGTGTGGGCGTCACATTTCCGTGATTATAGTGAGCACTCATCTGTATAAAAAAAAAACAAGTCTTCCCGTTTTTTAAATAATGAATGTTTGCTTTGTGGCTTTTTAATGTCTGCTGTTTGAATGCTACGAAATATTTTCATTTCCAAACGGGTCTCTTTTCTCGTGTAATAAATAGGTAGTCATTAGAATTTAGAATGGTTCATAGTGAGATTATAGAATTAGCTATTTCACATAAAAACTTTAAAGACTTTTTCTATCTGTGTGTTTTGAACTGGCGTGTTCAAACTTCACTGTGAGTGTACCTTATTGAGAGAAACACGCGGTCAACTTTCTTCGTAAGTGTTAAATATCAAGTCAATTAAGCGTTTTACTAGTCTATAAATGCTTGTCATATTCATTGTTAAATAGTCAATGTAAAAAACTTTCTCTAGTTTAAAAAAAACTGGTCATATTCTGTCCGATGAATAAGACCAAGCAACAAAATGACTATATACAGTTAGAAATGTTTGTGGAATTGCTCATCTAGAGCTCATCCTTTCTCTCAAAAGAACAAAAAGCAATACTTAACAAAGAAACGAAACAATCTCATTTCCTCTTAGAAAAAAAATGTTACTTTCCCTGCAAAAAATATGTGACCTTTCTCCACGTAAAAGATGTCATCATTCAACTTTTATATTAGCCCCTATCCAATTTCTCTTGTGTCTAAAATGTAAACTATTTTTCTGTCTTCTAAACTACTAAATGGTTCTATAAAAAAAACTGAAAAATGCACAAAAATCTCTGTGGAAAAAATATAAAAAAAGATGTCTGAACAATGTATAACCGTGAGCAATATTCTCTGTGCTTCTATTTAAGATAGGTTTTATAAATAATAATAATTGGTGTTGTAAGCCGTGTCCCGTTTTATAAATAGTGATTGTCATACGAGTTGGGATTTTACTAGAGTGAGTCATGTGCTGTCCAGATATTGTCATACATGGCTCATTTATTTAAGAGTTTCTTTTCGTAGATAAGTCATTTCTCTCTGTGAACAGTCAACTGCAATAATTACTAGTAAGTGGAGAGACAAGTTTACTTAAATTTTTAAAAGAATTTGTTTGTGTAAAGTACGTTGGGTGTTTTGCAAAAGGTGTTTCTCACGTTGCCCGCTTTTTCTTGTCAAGCATTATTTGTGATACACGTGTATTCTTATTACAACTTGTTACGAACATTTTTACTTTTCAGCATTTCCTAGTCAAAGCGAACCTTGCAATGTGATGAAATTATATTGATATTAAATTATCTCTTTGTCTAAAAAATAGTTACGTTCATAGTACAAAAAAATACTTGTCAGTAGATCACCCGAGAATCTCAACAATGATATTAAACTTGTGTAATTTTCTTTAAGCTATTAAAATAATAATACCCAAACTGAATATGTAATATTGATATGAACTGCTCTAGAATTTTTTCCTAGTGCTTCTCTGTTTAAAAAAAAGCTTAACTCTGAATAAAGTGAATACATTTGTGTATAATGTCCTTGTTTCTCTTTCATATTTTTTCTTCATAACTCTAATGACTGATCCAATTTGGAGGTAAGTCTCATCATCTCATCCGTGAATGATCAAAGGAAATTTGAAATGACTTATTTTTACGTGTTTACTTTTCAAGAACCAGCTTATCATCATGTTTTAACGAATAATTTGCACACTAATGTTTTCCACTTAATTTTGCTCATCATCTAGAAGGGAGGAAGGAGAGCTCGTTTCACGAAGGAAGCATATGAACTTTACCTTGTGAGTGGAAAGATAAGTTACTCTCTCCATTGTATCGTTAGATACGTGTGTCATCATCCCTCACGTAAGTTGCTGTTTTATGGGTAAACTTGAGCAGTTTGTACATACGAGGGAGGTAAGGACAGAGAGAAGTGAACCAACCTCTGTAGAAAATGTCCAGGTGATATTTCACTTTTTATATCTTCTCTCTCCTCGTTCCTCACTCTTAATGGGGTGGGGAATGGTTTCCTCAAATTGCCATTGCAAACTTGACTAGAAAGATATGGGGAGAGGGGAAGGCAATCAGCAGTTAACAAAATGAGTCAAGTGAATATATACTCCCCCTTTGTCAACTACAGTAAACTCTTCTGGTTATTTAAGGTTTTTATTTTCTCCTAAAAAGCATCTTCCTTAAAGAAAGAGGTTCAAAAGTAATCATATAAGTTGGTTATGATATGGTTTCAAGGGAGGACCATCATGGTTTTGGGTAATTTACCATTACTTGCCAAATTATCGATGATTTAGGGATCCATTAGAGGATTTTGGGCAAGGATTGAACAGTTGCAAAATGATATATTTTTGCAAAGCTTTTTCTGCATTTTTGCATCACAAAAATATCTCGCCAATCGGGGCAAAATGGAATCTTCCTAAACTAATGATTACCATTCCAATTAAAGCCTTGCTAATTTTCTCCTGTAACTAAACTCTTTAAAATGCACCCGTTTTTTCTCAACTTGGCTCTAATTATTGCTAATTTTGTTAATTAAGAAACTTGTGGGGGAACTAGTCCACTTGGATGAAACGTGTAGTAGAAAAAAAAGTATCATCTCCCTGAGAAAAAAGGAGAACATCCCGAGACGGAAGTGAAAACTTTTTTCATCTCTTGGGCGAATCCCCGTAAAAAAGAAGCGTACACATGAGTTATCTAACTTTTTCTCTCAACTCCCATGACATTCTCTAATGCTTGTGACTCCGGCTTAACTATCAAAGCTTCTCTACTTTGCAGCAGTACCACTTTTCCCTAAAAAATGCCCGGAACTAGGTCTTTATCCTTTGCAACCTGCTATACAAAAAATCTAAAATCCTCCCCTAAAAAAAGAGTAAAACTATCCATGTCCTTGTTCCACTGAAAACTTTCCCTTTTGATTTTAAGTAATAAGCAAACATCCGATTTAATATATTTCCGTAGCCTCTTGTCTCCAAGATCTTCCATGTTTCCCGCAAACAACTTAACTTTTCGTTTACACCTACCTATTTATACCTCGGTGGTCGGTAGGCGATGATGACGAAAGAAAACTTTAGAGTCTTGTAATGAATGCGACCACTTTCTATCCAACCCACTCCCTGTTCATATTATGGCTTAAATACGTAAATAAATAAGGAAAAACAATGAAACTTTGGGCGGAGAAGGAGGTGGGGGAAGAGAAAGCAAGTAAAAAATCTGCAGTGATATAACTCAAGGAATGGGAAGGGTAAGGATGAAACTACACTCTCTCTGAAAGATGACGAAACATATCCCGGGTCAAAAACTTTCTCTCGAGATGAAAAGGCTCAAGAATTAGAAATTATTTTAACGATTCCAGCTCATTTCAACTAGTCCTTGATACTGGTACTTAAACTGACTGGAAGAGCAGGAAAAAGCAGATTTTTTCTCAGAGAAAACTCATTTGGAGAGGAGGAGCAGGATTCGATTTTGGCAAATGTCTCGAGCAAATCTAATAATGCAGTTGTATTAGAGAGCATATAAAATGTATGCTTTTAGGCTTTATTAAAAGGAAAGTTTGTGGATCGTTATGTTAGTTATGGACACATCCTTCCGCAATCTATGCTCACCATTCACAATACCCGTTTCCTTTTCTATTATTATATCTCTCCAGAAAGGTACATTTTTCAGGGTGGATATGGTTGGCACTAGCTAAAAAGTTGCAATCAGTCCTTTTGTAATCAGGGACTATGTCTCCCCTTTCGTAATGCGATCTGATCATCCTCACTAAAAATCAGATTCAATTTTCCACAAGTGGACTGTGCTGGACTGCAGCCAAAGTCTGAGAGGAATGAGTACTCTCTCATCTCTGGAACAATAGGGGCCACTTCTCGTCAGCATTAACCATCAGCGATTCCGTTAACGTGACCCACGACGGTAATAAGAATGTAATGATATCATTTTTCTCTCTAGTGTTCAGTGTTCGATGTTCGGTGTTTAGCCCCGAGTGAAATTGATTGGTTTCTCACACTACAGAAATGGACAGGTTGAGACGAGTCTCGACTTAAATTAATGAATTCTACTTTCTCCTCAACTAATTGCCCATTTTAAATTATTTGAACTCGAGTAATTCCCTAATCATATGGAAGAATGTTCACTTCGTTATTCGAGAGAGAGTTTACTCAAGCACAATCTACTATCTTATCCAAGTTTATTGAAGCGGGATAGCAAACTCTCTACTTTCTCAATATCCCTGAGGACTTTCTAAAGAAAACTGCTCACTCCCACGTTCATTTCTGTACACCTCTTTCCAAACAGAACTAACATATATCAAAATGGTGCTTCTCCTTCTCTCTCTCTCACTGTTTATGCACTCGACCAAGCGGCTGTTATCTCTCTAATACTACTTTCTCCTGATCAAGTATAGGCTTCAAGTAATTCGGAAGGCACGCCACCAGTGAAAATTATGTAGTCATTACATGACCCTAGCGGAAGGCGAAAAAGATCAAAGTGGAGAGAGGAAATGGGACGCTAGCGAAAGCTGTATTCACGCCTATCAAATATATCTTTCATGTACGAGAAAGAGAGAGAAAAAAGTTCAAATATTAGTACATAATGCATACACCATATGGATACTTTTTCTCTTGATTTTCACTACTTTCTCCGAAATTCGTGTGAATTTCTATTTCTCTCATCCAACAACAAACTCTCTCCCAATAGGAGTGAGTTAAAGAGTGTGAGAGGACTGTCTGCAATTGAAAGATGTAAGTAGAATTTACAATTACTACCTTACAGGGTAAAAGCTGGGAGAAAATGGAAGGAAAATGGTTGGGTTCTGAAATCAAATGCTTTCTCCTGTCACTGGACTTTTTGCTATTAAACTGCATTCATAAACGGTCCTGAGACATCTTCTTGGAGAAAAGCTGTGTCTGGCAAAGAATTCAAGACTTTTCTTTTCTGATTCCCACTATCAGAATCTGGGTGAAGTGTTAGGATACTGTTGTGAATTGATAATGGAGTGTCTCCTTCCCCTCCTGATCAGTAGTTGATTGGGAAGAAAGAGAGAAGAGAGAGAGAGTTTGAAATGTCTTGTGTAGCTCTAAAAGTCTTGATCAATACCAGTTAAAAGTAGAAATGGCTCTGAAAAACTCTCGAGATGTTTCGTTTTTCAACTGAAACAATACACTTAAGGGATATGTGCTTAGTCAGTTGTGAACAGTTAAGGCTTCACATCCCCTCTTTCTCCTTTAATTTTAGCATTTAAGCTGGAGAGAAGAGAAGCCACGGAGGAATCGGTGGAATAATATTGCTTTTATTACTGGAAATGACTAGCATTCCAGACAACTGCAGAAGCAGACTTTTTCCACTACCCCATATATCTATCTTTAGGAATAGCGTTGAATGCCTAAATATCAAGTAATTTTTTACATCATACCAAAAGTTGGATAGATATTTATATGAAGGAAAAAATCGCTTTTTTCTCCATTAAAGGCAAACATGTCCGTAATATCATCTTAACTTTGGCACATCTGCGGATCGAAGTAGGAGCAAGTCTTAATGGTTCTTTCCTATTTCCTCTGACATTTCCCAAGTATTAATGTATGATGAGATGGGAGTGAGAGAATGTGACGCTACAACTTTCTCTTCGTATTCCCAGTCTCCATTACAGATTCTCTGAGAGAGAGAAGAATAATGTCAAAAAGTATTAGTACCGCGTGCAGACCCAATATTCACAACTGGAGACTAATCCTGGGAGGAAAAATGCCTAAAAATGTAGAAAACCATTAGTATACTTTATAGAATATTTTTAACTTGCTACATTCAGCTTTCAACTCCCGATACTATTGGCTTAGATAACTTTTTGTGATCTTATTCCCATTTTTATCACATCAAAAAATAACGCTTCCGACCCTGAGTGCCATCTTCAAACGTAAACAATAATAGTTTGAGTGTTTCTCAGAAGAGAAAACTTTGCTGCATAAGTTGGTGATTATTGCCGATGACAATTATGATAGGAGATGGTGACTGGAAAGCTTTTACAATACAATAAAAACTAGTTTTGGTAGTGACCCAGCCAAGTTGGCTTTCTCCTCCAGATATAAATAATCCGTCTGATTCAGAGAGGCTCTCGAGCATTTTTTTCTCTAGCTCCCGGAATAAACATTTATAATTTTATAGGAGCAATAATAGCGTAAAACTTCTCATTGGTCGAACCACTCATCCCCAACTTTCTCTGGTCTAGAATGGAACTTTTGCCCAAGCTGGGATGCAACCAGAATTGTTTATTACAGTTTAGCGGATGCGGATAGAGGAGAGTAACAATAGCCGAAATAAAAACACCAGAATAATGGCATTGTGTAGGGACGAGGGAAAAAGAAAAGTTTTCATGTGTTTCCTCCTCACTATGCAACTCCGGGTCCCGGAGATGGTGTAATTCTTGGAGCCAAATAAAAAAAATAGAGATCAAAAATATCATTGGAGTGCGGATCACGTCAACTACAATTACTAGAGTCATATCGCTTCTATTTTGCAAATAATATTTGTGGTTGCATAAAATAAGTTTTAATCGTCAACTATCAGATAGTCGAAATTGAAAGTGAGAAATAAAATACTTCATATTTTTCCAAATGAAATGAAACGGAAGATAAATTTGTTCAGTGATAATCACCCCGTTTTTTATAATCGCATTTTTCAAACTTGTAAGAAACACTCGGCTGAATCTCATGCTCCCTTTACTCTTTTTTACACGGCAACTGACACGAAGAATGAGCAGAGCGTCCTTGCATTGCGATTTTTCACTACTGGAGCTTTAACAGGACACATTACGTCAACGAGTTTATATCTGCTTTGTTAACGGATGAGAAAGTAGTGGATAAAAATAATAAAAGGTTTATATATTACTTTAAACAAAAGCTCATCAACATACTCGTGTGTATCTGCATGTTTAGCTTCACTTCCTGAATTACACTGTTTCCTTTACGCTTCCAAAAATATTAAAATTGAAGAAAAGGTTTAACCTTGTGGAAAGAAAACTTTTTTTCCTATCCCATTTCTTATCCGTTGATTTTTCATGTACATATCCGAAGAGAAACAATGACTATATATTTATTAGTCGTTAGTGAAAAGCCTTATAGTTTTAGATAGAAAAGTTGGATGTTCTCTCTTCCATCCAACTTCTCTCGGAACAAGGGAAAGGAGGAACCCGATGTTGCCACTTGCATTTGCCATTCTCATTCTCTGATTCTGACGGTATGTTCAACATTAGATTATTATATCCGTTCCCTTTTCACTTGTCTTGTGTCATGATACAAAAAGTAAAAGTTCTCATCTTTTTCCTTAGCTCTCTTCTTCGCTCAAGCGATTCTCTCAGTTTTCTTTGAGGGAAAGTGTAAGGAAAGAAAAACAGATGAGAAATGAAATGGAATGAGGGAGAAAGTGGAGAAGTTTTCTCCTTTGATTGACTGAGTGTGTATGTCTTTAAGTTGTTCCTTGTCTGTCAGAGATGAAGAGGAGGGAATGGAGGAGTAGAAACAATTTTTTCATGTTTTCTCTCTCTTCCCCCTTTCTTAATTCTACATGTAGGATATCTTTGAAGATTACGGCTTATTACAAAGTGGCCGTGTACAAATATTCCAGTGGGATTAGTAACTTTACCACTAAAAGGACTGAGAACAATCATCGTGTAGAAGATGAACGTGAGACGTCATCAATTGTAACATAGCTTGTTTGTTCCGGCTCATCCGTGAGATTGGATAGAAGGGTAAACGTAAATATTAGCTTTGGATTATATGATAAAGGAATGATGAAATCTACCCTAATATTTACAATTAACTTTGAAGCATGGAAAGAGAAAGGGAATTTGCATGAAAAATATTGATGGAAGCTGCTCTAGAATTATGTCATTTCCATCCAGAGCCAGTATGATTTTTAGTGGAGAAAGTAAAAACGTTAATTTTGCCAAAAGCGTAGGATCGCAGCTGTTGCTTTCATAATTTTGGAAGGTTGAGGCGCACTTGTGTTCCTTGTTTATTCCCTCCATTTCAATTTCATAAATTGTTCTTTTTATAGCTGAATCCGGAGTGAAGGTGATTGCACCAGAGCTACAGAGCTTTTCACAAGCATAACTTTCTCTCCGCATACTTGCCACTTCTGGAGATGTAAAAGTTTCAGAGTAAAAAAAACTAGGCACATGATCTTGGTATCGGGCCGCCCACCCTCCAATAGAAAACCTAACGTAGTAAACAAAAACATTATACATATCTACAGTCATTAAATTTTCATCAGTATTTGCAATCAACTCTGCAGAACTCTCGTAGTCAGTGTTCAAATGAGAACTTTATACTTGGCTTAGCTTTAAGTTATGAAAATGGCAGTCGTTATCCAACCGTGGAAAATGTGGGTATGATTCCGACTCTCTTTTTCCCCCAAAACGTAATTGCGTTTCCATTTACGTGGCTGAATTCAGAGTGAAAGAGACGAGGAAAAATTATGATCTGCACCATTCCATCCAAATCAATTTTGACAAGATTGATGGTGAAAAAATCAATGAATATAGTTCATTCAAACTCGATTTAAAATATATGCTGAGTAACATAAAATATTTTACCTTCTGAATGAGATATTTTATTTCAGAATCTGTAGATGAATTTTTTTGTCGCAATGAACCCTTTAGAATGCTTTTTTCACGTAATAATTTCCGCCTCTCTTTTACCCTCCCACCTATTTCTAGGTTTATAGCGAATTCCAAATTCCAACACTTTTTTATTAAAACAAAAAAGGAGTGATTGCCTCCTATAAATGATGCACATTTGAATCTATCGATTCATATCGTTGAATTTAGGCCAGCCCAGCCACCACACATCTTTCACTATCCATCACGTTCTCCTTTTACACAATCATGGAAAACAAAGAGTAGAGCAGTTTATTGCATCCTTTTTCTTTGAAACATTCATGGTTTTCAGTAGTTACCTTTCTTGTCCGTAACAGGAAGAGTA
The DNA here is from genome assembly GCA_027743725.1 of Rambutsinella grinnellia. NCBI lineage: Eukaryota > Metazoa > Arthropoda > Collembola > Entomobryomorpha > Entomobryidae > Rambutsinella > Rambutsinella grinnellia. The sequence continues at coordinate 14,777 of JAHZMU010001807.1, forward strand.
CAGCAATTGGCACAAGTCTTATCAAAAGGAAGGGAAAATGAGGTGATATAAAAGGAGCTTGAGAGAGAAGAGATAGCAGTAAAGAAACACCTTTGTACAATTCTGGAAACAAATTACATTGCCAAAACAAAGGGAATTGGAAGATGGGATGGAGAACACACCACTATTGAATCAACCATTTTTTTACCCGGAGAGAAAAGGGGAGAAAAAATTACATAGATCTCGTCCTCTTTTGTTATCTTCAATGCCAATTTCACAAGAGAGAAACAATGACGGTTTCTCCAAACAAATTATAGTGTTCATAGAGAATGTAAATGATATTGTGAATTCCCAACCATTTCACTGCGAGAGAGTCTGGCTCAATTTATTTCTGGAGGAATCGGGAACGACAGCCTGGATAGATGATACTATCGCGGGATCCTCTCTTATCTTCCAATTCAGAAAGGATGGAATGCAGATTATCGGTACAAAATTAAAGATAAGAGAAGGTCGAGCAATAATCCAAGTCCCATTAGTTAGTAAACCAAATATTTCTAAAGGTACAGGAAAATCCTTGATATTTCTCCAGAGATGTCGGGCTTCATTTCCGTATTTTGCTTACCCAACACATCCTTTCTCTCTTCCTTTTAAAAAAACAAGTTTAAAAATATTTTCATACTTCAGCTCTGGAGTAAGCTATATTATTCCCACGTTTCATGAAAATCTGCGTCCCACTTTCATCAGGAAATAAGCAGCTTCCTCTCCCATCGTAAACATGAAGCGTGACAAGTATTCAATGAGACTTTCTCCAGAGAGAAATTCTCAGTGAGGATGCAGCTATGCAAAATCCATTCTCGGGACAACAACTTGTTCCAAGACTGAAATGGATGAAAACTATTTTACTATAAGGGTTCTATTTTTCCAGTATCATACTTGGGAGTTATTGACAGCGTCATTTTTATTAAGACCTGACTCTTCCTCAATCCCCACTTGATTTACTGGAGAAAAGCTGTGCTCCTGGATAATCCAGGCTGGATTTCTCCAACTCAATCATCTCCCTCAACTCGGGATCTCTGTCTCAGCCTTCAAATGAGAGAAAAATGTCATCACAGCTTTTTCATAACGTGTCAATATCCACCTCATTTTCTCCAGGAAGTATCCCTCCAAAGTTATCAACGTGTCAGTCAACCACACCTGCTACTCCTCTTTAATAAGTTTAAGCCTTTTAATCAAATCAGATAATGCTAAGCCTTAAGGCTCCAGGAGCTCTTCAAATATTAACTCATTTTCATATCGTTTCAGTTTTTATGCAAAGTCCGATAGACGCCAGTCAATTTAATGAAATGTTTCATAAAAAAACCATTCAGATTCACAGACAAAGAACGTTTTGCGCCTCTCCTCAGGAGACTCTCCTGATAGTTAACATTACAAAGAACGTTGTGTGTGGTCTGCTTACGCTACATTCAAATTACGCAACGATTCGCCCCATGTTGGAAGCGGAGAAGGAAAAAAGTGGACAAAAAAAGGTCATTTTTTCTAACACAAGAGTTGTATCATGTGTGGAGTTATCATTATCATCACATCTCCAATCCAGTAAGAATAAGCATGGGAGAGGATGAGAGAACCAGACTGGCTCGAATGAAAGGCATTCCCACTTTTTTCCACCTCTTTTGTTCTTCTTCTACCGCACTATTTCCCTATCCAGTCTCAAGATTAAGAATTGTGGATCGGTTAATATTTTTTTGAGGTGTTAATTAATTAAGAAATGGAATTGTTAAGAAGTTGAAGGGGTAAGAATTTTGGGGGTTGGTTTTGTGATTTGTAAATATTAAAGATTTTTGTGGGAGGTAATTGATTGGAGTATTTTTATTAAAATTAGGAGGGATTTTAATGAGATTGAAGACAATTGTTTTGGTTTTTAGGAGACATTCGATTGATTTTTAAGGTGCTTACTAATTAAGATTAAGACAGCTGACGGGTAAGTATAATTAATAATGGATTTTAGAATTATGAATCATATCATTTCAATTTGCTTATTTTTATATTTATTTATTTATTCAACAGGCTAATGATCAGAAGGTGACTGAAGCGCTAATTGGTTAGTAGGCTGATCATTGCGCATTGCATAATAAATGGAAGGGGTAAGTTATCTAACATTTTCTTAATCAATTTGAAGCTGTGTTTAGTGTTTGTGTTTCAAGTTTTGTAATTTTCTCTTTGATTTCTTGCAGGACCAAGCCTTTCACGGATTCTCAGATGCTGAGACGGTGAGGACACACGAAACCTTACACAACAAGTTAAACCAGATCAACAAAAAATTGGAAAGCGAAAGTAACTTTGAGCCGGAACTCAATGTCAGTAGAAGACCAGCGAATCGTTTTCTGAAAGGTAGCCCAAGCTCTTCTTCGTCCTCGTCCTCAGCTCCCCGGAATTTCTTAGCTGCGACACCAACAAAGTCAGCAAGTATTAAAATAACTTCACGGAATTCAGCACAACTGCAATTTGAATCTCTGGCGTCAAGCATTTTAGAGAAGAGAGCTCCGCAGACCATGTCATGCTCAGTTGCAAAGGATATTCCTTCAAAGCAAGCTCAGATTCGAGTTCCGCCTCCTTTAGCTTCTCCTAAGAGGGTGAATAACTTCCTTAAACCGAACTCGAAGTCACCAGAGACCTCAGCTATTAAGGTAAAACCTGCTTTATACTCACCATCGCAAGTGAAGAAGGACAGCCTTGTAATAGTCAGCCCTAACAAGATGAGACAAGCGGTGTCTCAACCGGTTGAACCAATCATGGAAGCAGGTACTGTTCCAATGGAATATGAAATGGATACAGGGCCCGAGGAAATGGATGAAATTCAAAGTCTCAAGCTCCAGTCTGCAAGCGAGGGAGAAAAGACTGATGATAAAATTATGCCCAAGACAGAAACTGGAAATGGCGTAGCCTCTCAACCTAACTCCATTCGTAAACTCCCACCGCTACCAAAACTTCAGCCGAAACCGCCTTCTCCTTTGCCTGTCAAAATTGCCAAGCAGAAGCAGCAGACCCCATCGAAGTCTAAAGTCGTAGGGACTGGTACAGCACCTGAGCTTAATTTCGTGGCATCAAGATCTAAACGAAAAATAGTTCCAAATAAACGCTTCTTTTCTGAAGATGGGACACCAGTTGCTCCAAAGTCTGCCGTCATCCAAGCAAATCCAGAAGCGGTGTCAGCACCCGTGAAGAACACTCCAGCTAAGGGCAAAAAGCGCACGCTGTCGGGTGGTGATCCAAAACCTAGCGGTAATAATAAACGAAGTCGAGCGTTGAGTTTGGAAGTTCCAACGGCTACAAGCAGCATCAATACGGATACGAAGGTTATGATCTCTACTAACGAGGGTGATACATCTGCTGACCTTAATGGGCGAGCTCGAAGTCGTAGAACCATCATTCCAAATAGAAAGTTTATTGATGAGGAGGAGGCCCCAAAAGAACCAGCAGCGGTTGTGGCCAAGAAGCTTCCGGAACAGGTGACTAGCGGTAGAACACGAAAGAAGTCGGAGAAAGATGGCAACAATAAAGTCGAAGCTGATCAGAAACCTGTGGTGCCTCCATCAGAAGATCTTAAGATAGTACTGAAAACTGCAACTATCCAGAGGTAAATAAGTTGATTTGATTTTGTACCTTTTGATTTGTCAAGATTTCAACTCAATCTAAATGTTTTAGGGAATCTGAGGGTAATGGCTGTGATAGCGCTCCAGTAAAGGCCAGGAAGTCTCAACCCCAAATCAACGGTGATAAAACCAGTGTCGTTAAGAAAAACGGTGTAGTTGCTAAAAAGGTACTTGTTGAGTTGATTCGAATGAACCTATTATAAAAAATCATTTTGTAAGGAATGGCTTTGTTTGCACTATTTTCCAGGCTGTACCTAAACCTGAGGTTGAAGACGAACTTCCAGTTGACAAGAGTGATTTGGATATGTTCCAAGAGAAACCTATCTACAGTATGACACCATTATATGTAGTTAAATTAACTAAATTAGAATCGTCTAATTATTTATAATTAATTTCAGTGGGAGCGTGTATTGTAAAGGATAGCGAAGTGAACCAACCAAGTGCTGAGAGCAAAATTGCAGGCATTATATGCTGTGGAATTTGTGGCCAAGTAAAGAAGTACCGATTAGCTCATGAGGTAAGGCGGGGCCAATGGCTTTAATTTGAACTAGACAATTTGTAGACAATTTACCAATGCAAAATTTTGTTTTATAGAAACGCAAACGAGGCTCGTTCATGTGTGATGATTGTGGTGAGGTGGTAGTCAAGATATTCCAGATTGCAATGAAAGCTCAATCCTATTCTACTATTATTGGTAATGTCTCAATTACGAAAACTTTCAGTTAAATGCGTACATGAAACTATTCAAAATCGCTTTGTCAATTTAGGTCCGCCCGTTTGCTCAGGATGGTGTACCCTTACCGCTACTCCAGTTGAACAATTCTGTCAAGCGTGCTATGGAAGAACTTGCTTGATAAACTTGCCTTTGAAGGATGATGTCTACTTTAAAATCTGGCGTGCGATTCCTCCAATGTCTCGCGGTTGTGTGCCTACGGCTCCGGTTGTTAACGAGAAAAGTCCTAACGTTGGCAAAGTTGTCGTCGTAAACGACTCTGGGGAAGTTCTGAGTGCGTCTGCATCATTCAAGTTGTTGCGAATTAAGAGTACTGATCCGGATGTAGAGGACACGAATGAAGATCTCAATCAGACCGATAGCTCATCAACCAACGGTGAAAGTATTCCACAGCAAGGAACTGAATCGTCTCTTTTGTCAACTGCATTACGCGCGGAAACACCAAAATTGAACGGAGTTGCGGCGGAGGAAGTGAGTCCTTCATTTACTTAATGCCCTACCTTTCCTCTCTTAAATCGAGCGCAAAGGGAAGGTACAGTAAATTAAATTGATGATTGAACTATTGATACTGATGACAGATTGTATTGGGCAGGCAGACCGGCCAGGAGAGGGCGAGAGTTCTTGTTGATCCGATCTTAAAGACGGATCTAGATGATATTGCAAGCTACGGTTTCCCCGTAGTCGTTGGTGGTCCATCATTCCCTCGTAAGCCCCTCTGCTTCCTCTGTGGCTCCTCTGGAATCGAACAAGTATTTTTTGTTGTTTTTTATTTTATTTTTATAATCTTTACTTTAATTTTTCGCCATTTGCGTTATGTTCTCTGTTTAAAAAGCTCACACTAATTACCTTATGCATAGTCGTTTAATCAAGAGGTGCACTTCATATTACTTTATGCTATTATTTAGTTCTTCATTTGTCTTTTGTGTTTGTCCGGGGAGTAAAGTTTGTGTTGTTATAATAGTTACATATTTTTTTTGATTGATTGAGGTCAGTATATATCTTTTAGAACATTAATCATGAAAATTACCATCATAATCATTATGCAAATACATAAGTTAGTCATCATCCTTTATTTTTGTATTTGAGTCTGAATAAGCAATGAATGAGCTACTGTATAGCAGGCAAGAGAAGAAGGTTTGAGAGACTGTTTAAGATTTAGGAATGAAGTATTTTTCATTGATATTGAAAATTGAAATACTAAAAAGATAAAAAATGGGAGTGAACTTAAATAAAATGACAAGATTGACGAGAATGGTCATAAGACATTTCAAATCTTTTAGTGGAGACCGCATATAATTTATCCAGTCATGAATAAGTTAAGTCATACAGTCAATTAGCTTTAGTTGAGTTGTAAAATAATATTTAATTCACGATTCATCAAAAGCTTTGGGCTTTACTAAACGGAATGTTTTTGCAGGGAGCTACCTTCCATAAAGATTTTTCGAGGTTTGTACATATTTCACCTGCGTAGTTTGAAGCACTATTTCCTTCTGTCGCACGTCTCTGGGATGAGAATATTAAATAAAGGTTGAATTAACATTGTAATGTTGCTCTTTAGCTGATTTACTGTAGCATGTGCTGCGAGCCGTACCACCCTTATTGTTCCGGAGACGAGTTGCTTATGGACACTTACCTTGCGGTTGCGGAGAGCAATGGAGGCAACCTCAATTCATCTTTGGCGTCTGAAATGAAGGATGTCTCGAAGAATTTAATGGATTGGAAATGCCGTCGTTGTATCTCATGTGTTTCGTGCGACAAAAGCATTGGAACTGGAAGAAATGACTTGATCAGATGTAGCGAATGTCGGAATCCGTACCATTTACAAACGTGTATTGACAAACCGCTTTTGAATAAGCTGAAGAAGTTGGACAAGCTGAAGAAGGTTTGGAGTTGTGAGAGCTGCTTAAAATGTAGGAGTTGCGCGGGGAAGATTGAAGCGAATCGAAGAGTTCAGACTTTGCAGCAGGCTGCGGCCATTGCGTGTTCGGATGATGAAGATACGGAAGATGAAGGGGATAAACTAATCGATATAATGCTGTGTGCTAATTGCTCCAAGCAGAGGAAGAAGGGATCGTATTGCCCGATTTGCGATGCTTGCTATGATGATAACGATTGGGAATCGAAGGTAAGCGTAGTAGTTTGCATTTGTTTAATTGATCAAGTTGACAGATTTTTAATCAACTTTGATTTTGGTTTAGATGATGGAATGTAGTAAATGCAACCGATGGATTCATCACACGTGTGAAAAAATGACTGATGACCAATACCAAATTCTTGGACTGCTTGACGAGAGCATTGAATATGTTTGCAAGTAAGTCGAAATTCATTATTGTTTGTCTGTTGGTATATAGAAGGTTCTAATGTGAAATTATAAAATATTTTCAGACTTTGTTACTCACCACCTGCTACCCCGGTTTGGTATGAAGCGATACAAAGTCTGCTGAATGAAAAGTATTTGTCTGCTCTGACGCTTTTTGAGGAGAAGGCGGTGAATTCGTTGCGAATGAGAAAGGAAGCCACTACTATTAATATCAAACCTACCTACGTTGTCAACTTATTTCGTGAAGAAAAGAAGACCGAGGTGAATGCTGCAGATAAGAAAGAAGAAAAAAAGGAGAAGGAAGATGAGCCTTATGAGCCTCCAACTTTACGGAATCGGAGGAGTCAGGCATCTGCAACAACTCCACAGAAGAAAATAAGAGAGTGCAAAGTTAAACTTCGGGATTTTGTCAAGTATCCGAAGACAGTAGAAGAAAATATGATCGCTTTGAAGATTTTGGGTGTGGAAATTCTCCGCAGCTCAGCAGCAGAAGAGGACGATAGGCCGACAACACCATTGACTCCAGTGAATTCTCCTAGCAAACAAGTAGCTTCCATTGCGAATTCAATAAGGGAGATATTAGATGGGATAGACTCACTCCATACATTTCACACATACTTGGTAGGTGAAATTGAAGAGAGTTGCGAAACAGACGAGGAGGTTGAAGTCCTCAAAGGCGATGTGAGTAAAGCAATGAAGGAAACTTTTTCGTGGTTTGTGCAACAAGTGCAAGTGGAGCCTCAACGAGATATGTTAATGGAAGATAGTGACGCTACTACAGATGTACAAGAGGAGAGCTCAGAGTCTTCTGATGAGGCTGTGGTGCCGGTGCCGGTCTGGAAGAAAACAAATCCATTCCAAGAAGTATTTTGGAAGACAACCGACTTCTTTGATGATCGAATCTGTGTGCTGTGCGGAGAAGTTGGCGACTTCCCACCAGATTTAAGTGGCCGACTATTGTGGTGCGGAGTTAACGAATGGATTCATTGCAACTGTGCTATTTGGTCTTCGGAAGTTTATGAAGAGGAGGATGGGGCTTTGAAGCAGTTGGGGAATGCTCTAAACCGCGGGAAGATGCTGCGCTGTAAGGTTTGCAATGAAAAAGGGGCAACTGTTTCCTGCTGTCATTCCAATTGCAAGAATTCATATCACTTTCCATGTGCGAGGAAGGCGTACTGCGCTTTATTCGAAGATAAAACAATGCATTGTCCAAAACATTCACTGACACAACAGGAGAGACAACGTATTCAGCAAGATATGAAAGTGGGCCGGAAAGTTTTTGTTGATTTGGACTACCTTTACAATTACAAGAAAGGAATCAAAGTAATGTCGGATGATATTAGAGTTTTCATTGGATCTCTGAAAATTGAAAGATTCGGAAGTATCCTCCCTATCTCTGTGCGAGAAAAGGGCTGGGAGAATTCAACCTATCTTATCCCGAAGGAGTATGTAGCTCAGCGAATATTTTGGTCTGTGAATGATCCTTGTCAAAAGGAATCGTACGCGTTTTCATCAACTATTGATGGCAACAATTTCCCAGCGAAAGTTAATGACATTCGTGTCAACATTGTTGTTGACCACTCAGCCAGCAACTCAACGGTTCAAAGGGCCCTAGATGGGATTAAAAGGTTTAATCAATGGCTTAAGCAAGCTCCAAGATATATCGACGAGGAGAAGATCGAGTGGTTGCCTCCGTGTACGAAAGAGTTCTACAGAGAGACATCCCCGATTGATATGGATATTTTTAGCAGAAGTAATAATGGAGGGGCTCCTTCTCTAGCGTCATCTCTGGAAAGTTTCATTCAAATTGTGAGTAAAGCTTCGAAAAGGAAGAGGAGCCCGGATGTGGAGACAACTTCGAACTCGACTGGTTATGCTAGCAGTTCAACAGAAAGCTCACTTAATGACACGCCAGAGTCAGCGAAAAGGCGCCGTAGCTTGAGCAAAACTAGGAAATCGCCGAGAAAGAAGATGTCTTTGGCTCTTTATGAAAGCCCAAGACGACAAAGCATGAGGAATCGAATCCTTCAAAATGTGGCAGGGATTGAGGAAAAGGTTGAGGATAGAGCTGTTCGGGAGTGCGATGACAGTGACAATGATTCTGGAATTCTTGAACTTGAATCCCCTACGGAAAGCTGTGATGAGAAGCCAGAATGCGCAATGAATTTATTGAGCCAATTTGATGACAGTCTGGAATTGGAGCAGCGTTTCTTGGAGTCGCCAGTGGAAGAATTGAGTAGTCCAATGTTTGGGAATGTAGAGATGGAGTTTGATGAAAATATGGAGAGGAGGATTTGTAAGGCGAAGTTGGAGTTTACCATGAGCAGGAATCAGAGGGAACCGTTCTTTAAACCTGGGGACGCGAAGACAACTTGGATGCTTGTATTTGGGAAGGTTTCACAGATGCGTCCGCTGAAAGGCCCATTTTCAATTAACGGTGATTTTCTTTTTGATTTTTAATTTTGCTTAATAATTCCTTAAAGTTTTCATATGAACTCAAATTATCTTTATTTCTTGCAGATGATGGCATGCGCGAAGCTAATAGTCTTTTCATGCTTGGACTTACCCACCCATCCGTACAATTTATTACGGAGCAATTACCTGGAATTGCTGAAGTCGTGGATCAACACAAGTTTAAGTACAGTCCTCGTCCTTACATCAATTCTCTCGATATTAACTGTCCAGTTGCTTTGAACTCTGCTGGAAGCGCAAGGGGTGAAGGATTTTCTGGAAGGAAGCCAGTTGACATGTTTGGCTGGCTGGCATCTAAGCACAGGAAGGTTAACGTGAAGTCCATTGTGTAAGTTTAAAATATTTATAATTAACAACGGGTAGATGGTTATTGCAGAAAGTAATGTGGATACGTTTTTTGTAGGTATGATGAAAGTACCACTCGAGTCCAAGGATTGCCAATTGCCATGCAGTTCCGTGACTTAGGGAAGAAAGCAAAGAAGAGGTTTGTTGTGCTCCACTCTGACATCCACGGAAGGGGTTTGTTCTCCCGTTGCGATGTGGAAAAGGGAGAAATGCTGATAGAATATGCTGGCGAGGTCATCCGAGCCGTTTTAACTGATCTTCGTGAGAAATACTACGAGTCGAGGGGGATTGGCTGTTACATGTTCAGGATGAAGACGCAAGTGATTGATGCCACCATGAAGGGAAATGCTGCGAGGTTCATAAATCATTCCTGTGAAGTAAGTAATATCTCTCTAATTGAAATGTTTGCTAAAAATTTAAGCGTTGAAAACGAAAACCTAAAAATTTCTTTTCTTCTCATAGCCCAACTGTGAAGCAAAGACGATGCGAATCCTGGGGAATGACCACATCATCATCTTCGCCTTAAGAAAAATCTTTAAAGGAGAAGAGCTGACCTACGACTACAAGTTTGAAAGAGAAGACGTCAAGATTCCGTGTTCGTGCGGAGCACCAAAATGTAGAAAGTATATGAACTGAATTTTTAAATATGTAAATAATGACTGACTACGCTGAAGCTGCTAAAACTACTCAAAATCTTTTTAAAAAAATACCTCATTAGTTAAGGCCTAGTTAAGTTTGTAAACTATGACCGGTGTAATTGTTAATTTAAGTCTAAAATCTGAAAAAAAAGTTTTAAAACTTCTAAAATCCCATAATAATGCAATCCACAGCAGTTTGCTGTGATTTCAACCCGTTTCAATTAATTGAAATTGACTGATTACAATTTAAAATACAAAAAACCAAAGAAAAATATTTGACAATTAATGTTTTTATAAAAACAACCCGTGTTTCAACCATTTTTATCTACTTTTTACTTTTTATGTTTATTATTTGATAGGCCCTGCCTATGTTTTAAGTTATATTTATGCTTTGATTGGCTTTTGTAAAAGACTGATGATTATAAAAATAAAATCATTCCAAATTCTTGTGACATTCCAGATAATACTTGTTAGCGGTAATAATACTTTTTGGCAATAGCTCAGCAATTATTTTGTAACGGCCTTCTTTGAAACTGGATGTTTCATGGATCAATTTCCAGAAAATATTTTCCTTTCGCCCTGAAATAATTGTTGATTATTATTCCAATCAAGAAAGTTTTAATTTATATTTTTTTTACGTTTTCGAAACATATTCTCCAAATCTTTCTCGTTGAGTACAAGTTTGCTTGCAGCCCGTTCTAAAATCCTTCCAATTATAGCATTTGCAAGCCCAGAAGAAATTCTCCTTTTTTATCGACTTGATGAAATAGTGATAAGCGCGAGCGTGGCTGCAACTTTGGATGATTTCTGAGAAAATTAATTGTTAGATATATTTAACAGAGATTAAAATGATAAGCGACTCACGCTCAAAAGTTCTGGAAAACTCATCATTCGTATTCCTTGAGCTCCCCTGGTATTGACCTGGATCGTAACAGCTTACTTGGTTTCTGCCGCCGTTTGCTGTTAAAGAATTGTTGAGAGATTGATTGACGATTGATTTGTTTATTTTTACTCACGATAAAAATCGACTTGGGCAATAGGATCGTAAACGCCGATTCCACTTGTATGAATGGCGTCTACAAATTCGGCATCATTTTTGTCCAAACGTTGCTTAACATCGGGGCCGATAAAGGCTAGAAATGCGGCGTCCAGAGCTGAAACAAACAAAGATAGAAAAGAATAGACTAGAATAGAACCTAGATTTGGAATCCATCGCAGAAGCAAAACTTTAGACTAATTAACTAACCCGTTATTCTCCCGATTTTCTTCCCAAACCTATACTTTATGAGATCTCCGGCATATCCAGCGGCTTCATATAAAAATTATAACGTATTTAAGGATCCCTTCGCCTTCATGAAAATTACTTTCTAATAATATATTCACTTACCATGAGCTCCTAGAGAGTGCCCAACGATATGAACTTGTGATAAATCTGTGATAACATGATTCACAATTAAATACTCGATTAAACTCGCAACTTTTTCCCCGACCCTAAATGCATTGGCTGTTACAGCGGGATAGTAGAGAAGGGTCAGCCTATGCTTCGGTAACGAAAGGACTTCCCAGTCGACAATAATTACGCTGCTATTTGTCTCTCTTAAATATGCTATTGAAATGGTTAAACGAAAATTAATTTTGATTAAAGCATTTTAAACTAATTTTTTACATTCTACCATTTTTAGCTTCTTTTGCAAATGGCAATTGTGGCCCTGACTGGAATCCGTGGATGAGGATTTTTACTTGCTCGTTCCTTGGAATTTGTAAGACTTCCGGGGACACTGGACTTTGATTCAGGTTTATTTGGGTGAATTTATTTACATCTCTAAAAGTTTAAAGGGATTTATATTAATTTGATTAATTCTAATATTAAAAACGGGGGCATTGTGAGATTTTAATTTTTACATGCTGTCTTGAAAGAGATAAAAGTAAACTTCGTTCAAATTGCTGGACAAGACGACTTGAGTATTAGAATTTGACCTTCGGATGATTTGATTCTCCGATTCTAATTGCTTCCGCTGAGCTCGGGCAAAAGCAGGGCTGAGGATTCTCCACGGATAGTTTACCCCAGAGAAGGTGTATGGTGATATTGCAGATAATACATCTATTCGAGTAATTTTAAATAATTCATTATCGCTACCGGCGTGTAAAAAACAACAGGAGGAAAACGCTATGAAATCTAACCTGTTTCGAGATCCACAAAAAGCTTCTTCAAATTCGCGTTCGTCCCTTGCGCTAAAGAATCCCTCAACATTCTTGGATGTAGTATTAGGGAAACCTCTTTACCAAAACCTACACTACTTGTCAATAAAATCCCACTTAACAAATAAAACAATAATTTTTCCGGCATTTTGATTTTTTTTAACTATTCCACTACAAACTAGAATGTAATACTAAACACCCAGCACCACCACCTCACCATCAATTTTTACGTCATTATATCTTCGCGTTTTAGAATCTCTCCGGTTTTCCGCGTAGATTTTTTATCCAACAAACTTTGACAAGTCTTACGAAAGCAAAGGAATAATAATGAATGTTAAAACCAAACTGTTACAGAGACGCTTGCAAAATCACAAATAAGATTGGCATATTTGCTTGCAGCGCATCTTCTTTGTTTTGCATTTTAGAAGCACTTATCTAAAATCTTGATCTGTGGAGGAAGCTCTAAAACTTCTTTATCTTTTTAATAAGTGTATACCTATAGCTTCCTAAAAAATTTAACAAACTTTATGAATAAAACAAACCGATTGTTTTACTGACAAGAATGAACACAACCTTGAAACTTGCAAAAAAGCTTAGGCCAAGTCACACGCGATTGTCAGGCGTCTCGAGCTGAAGAGTGATCAAGTTCAAATATAGAAGAGCTTTGACTGCACACATTATATAATTTTATTGTGATTAATAATCCACATCTTTTTAATAATCAATCTCCGGCACATAATAAAGTGAGGTAAGCAAGCACATCTTCACGACATTGACAATGACTTCCCTTCCCACGCAGTGTAGGTGTAAAATAGTAATCGAAAGACAGTCATTAGCACAATCATAAATGATTTTTCTCTATAGGTTGCGCATAAATGGTTATTTACTATAAAGCATTGTTTAAACTGATGATTAGGTTTGTAATGATGGACCACAAGCCATAAAGCTTCCTAGTCATTATGGCGTTGTGGTCGACTGGTCATCATTTTAATGGCTTCATCATATCCTTATGCGTTATCATAAAACAGCGTTACAGCTCGTGTTTCGCTTGACACTTGTCATTTGCGGAAGTGCAGGATTGGGAAGGATTTCAAGTGCAAGCACTTGACATAAATTGTCAGCACCTTCAAATCTTCATTCGAAATTTTTAGGCACGCTTCTCATCTTTCCTACTTTTCATGAGAAGGTCATTAAAAATTAAAAACTTTTAATTTAATTACGCAAACCTTATCAAACGCATTATACAGCTATTGCACAATAAAAGTTTTAACAATTCATGAAATCATAAAGCATGACGAAGACGAAAAGTATGAAATGAATGGATTCAGATTCATTACGCATCACGCTTAAGATAACACAAATGTTTATCATCAGTAGAGCTTAAAAGTGTTTAATTTTTAGAAGTTAAAAAATGCATTTAATTGCCAATATTTTAATTGGAAAGGGTCAAGAATTGATGGATCGTTTGATGACAAGAAAAATCATATAAAAATGAAGCCAACAAAGAAGAGCTCCGATCCGGAATCATGAACATCTCATCTCAATGCAATGCGAAGTTCACATAACCAATCCATGTTTCTTGGCTTGTCAGCCGGTCGCGGTTGATGAATTTTTTATTGCTAAAAATGTAAACAAATTAGTTTTTAATGGATTAGTTTAAAGTGGATTATAGGAAAAATGGACGAGCTCACCCTCCCAGAACCTCCTCCAATTGTTGGTGAGGTTGAAATTAGTGAAGAATCTCCAAAATCGGTGGGAAGTGACCCGAAAAGTGAAGATACAAGTGGGGGCTCTGATAAATTTAAAGATGACCAAGATGAGGATGAAGAGGACATTTTTGTGGTGCCGAGTGCGCCTCCGCCAACAACAAGCAGTTCGTCAGTGTCGTTGCCAGTGATGGCGACAAAAACTCAGGCTGTAATGATGGTAAATGGTTTAAAGTTTAATTGTGCGTTGGCTTCAATAACATTTTAATTGCTTTCAGGTCCCGGACAGATTTCAAAAGAGCAAGAAGGAACTGGAGGAGGAGGATGAGCGTGAAAAGATGCAGTTGTTGGTCTCCAAATTCTCTGAAGAACAGTATGACAGATATGAGATGTTTCGAAGATCTACATTTCCAAAGGTATTGCTTTCAGCTTTTGGAGATCAAAAATGCTTTCCAATTCGCTTACAATTATCTTAAATGTCTCATTTCATTTGCCAGGCTGCGATAAAGCGACTGATGCAGACCATTACTGGAAACTCTGTCTCCCAAAATGTTGTGATAGCCATGTCCGGTATTGCAAAAGTTTTTGTTGGAGAAGTTGTCGAGGAGGCATTGGACGCAATGGAAAGGATGGGCGATTCGGGGCCCTTAAGACCTAAACATTTGAGGGAGTCGGTTAGGAGGCTGAGGGCTAATCGGTGCTCCATTCCCAGGTCAAATACGAGGCGTTATAATCCTTTTCCGTTGTAGTTTAGTGTAATCGGTTTTGTATAGTTTTTAATTTTAAACTAGTTAGACTTTAGACTTTTTAAAGTTAATGTTCCGTTCATGATCAGTAAATGAATTTTAATTAATAATTAAACATGTAGATTCCTGTAAAATGTGCGGATGAAAACTTAATTGTGCGAATCATGAGTAATGTTGAAAACTGAAATTAAATATGCTTTTACTAGAAAGACAGAGACAATTTTGGCCGATATTCATTTGTAAGGGGTACAATAATAAAATGCATGTGTTATTTTTAAACACTATAATATTACACAATCTATAGATTAGCTATATTGATATTGTGTACTAAAAGTTGTCTCCAATTAATTTTATAGGACAATATTTAAACGCGTCGTTTTTATTAAATTGGAGCTGGTTCCTTGCTACCAGATTCAGGACCTGGTTTATTTTCACTAGAGGAGTCTTTGGGTTGGTTCCATCCTTTGAGTCCTTCGGGTAGCTCAGTATTCTCTTCGAAAGAGCCTGTTCCTTCGACAAACTCTTCGTATGTGGATTTCTCTGGGAATGGGCGTTTTCCCAGAAGTTCAATCATGTCGTCTCGACTTAGGATCTCTTGCTTTAATAGCCTCTCTGCGACCTGTTATTAAATTTACTCAGAATTAGTTTATCTTTGAAACCAACTGCATAAGAATGTATAGTAATTTCTACCTTCATAACATCCTCTTTGTGTTCTGTAAGAAGCTTCATGGTCCTGTCATACGCGGCTGAGATCATTCGACGAACTTCGCTATCAATCATTTGCGCCGTCTCTTCCGAATATGGCTTGTCCAAAACTACGTCTCCGGGTTGGGGCATATCAAAACTGACATTTCCGACTTTCTCATTCATACCATAGTGTACAATCTAAATCATTTGAAAATTTCCGAAATTACAACGTGAACAAGGAAGCTATACATTATTTAGTTCAGCACAAAATTTAACTTGCCTGCGCATAAGCACTTTGAGTAACTTTCTTGAGGTCATCTTGTGCCCCTGTTGTTATTTTTTGGAAGAAGATTTGTTCAGAAACTCTGCCTCCAAGTGTCATACACATTCTGTCAAAAAGTTGTTCTTTCGTATAAAGATATTGCTCCTTCGGCAGATATTGGGCATAACCTAATCCTTTTCCACGGGGAATAATTGAAACCTAAAAATATTATAATTCAACTTTTAGAAATGTAATTGGTGCGTATAAATACTAAACCAGTATTATTCTTACCTTCAAAAGGGGGTCTGCATGTTCGAGATACCATCCCGCTACCGCGTGTCCAGCTTCGTGATACGCTACAGTTTTCTTTTCTTCTGGTTGTAGTACATTCGTTTTCTTTTCCATTCCTGCAACGACTCTTTCAATGGCTTGCTCAAAGTGTTTTAAGTTAATGCTAGTGTTAAGATCTCGTGCGGCTATTAATGCAGCTTCGTTACAGACATTCGCAATATCAGCTCCTATAAGACAAAATCAAGCAACAATTCAGATAACCGGACGAAAAAATAGAAAGATGAAGGTTATTAATGTTGATGTGGGCTACCCGTGAATCCAGGTGTTAAGGCAGCCATTTTTCTTGACAAATCGTCTTTATTGAGGTCAGTTTTCAATGCCTTTAAATGTACCTTAAAAATACTAGCACGTCCTTTGATGTCCGGTGCAGGGACAAATATTTGACGGTCAAAACGACCGGGTCGAAGCAGGGCACCGTCTAAAATGTCGATTCTGTTGGTAGCAGCCAAAACTACGACATTCGTTGTTGTGTTGAAGCCTATAATCAAGATCAATCAGACATAAATACTGGAGTTACCGAAATGTCGAATTAATGCACTTGACATTTGTACAATAACTCACCATCCATTTCGACTAGCAACTGATTTAAGGTATTTTCTTGTTCTGAATGGCCGCCAAAGCTCCTTCCTCCTCGCTTTCTCCCTACTGCATCGATTTCATCAATAAATAGAATACAAGGGGCATGTTTTCTAGCCATCGCAAACATGTCACGAACCTATACAATTTGTACAAATTATAAATCAGTTTACAGGAATATCCAATTATAAAATACTCTAGTCACATATTTGAAAAGCGAAAAACTTACACGAGATGGACCAACACCCACAAACATTTCTAAAAATTCGGAACCGGATACAGTTATAAATGGCACATTAGCTTCACCAGCAGTTGCCTTTGCTAACAGTGTCTTTCCAGTGCTATAAATTTTAAAAAATGTGTTAATTATTTTGTAGAGTAGAGCAGTATGTAAGTCCCAAATACGCATTACTACTTACCCAGGAGGACCTGTTAGGATAGCTCCTTTTGGGATTTTTGCACCTAGTTCTTGATACTGATTAGGATTCTTCAAGAAATTGACAAATTCCATAATCTCCACCTTCGCTTCTTCACATCCCGCAACATCTCTAAAATTGTAAAAACCAAATCGGTTAAAAACAGCTTGTGAAATATCAAATAAATACTAAATAGATTATTGAATGGCTTACTTGAACCGAACTCCAATGTCACTAGAATTGATTAGTTTTGCAGTTGACTCCATCACGCTTCCAAATAAGCCCCCACCTCGCCTTCCAGGTTTGCCACCTCCCATCATTTCCGCAGATCGTCTCATCATGTATATTAGAAATCCAATAATAAGTAACGTCGGCAAAATTCCTGTCATACTAAAATAAGAAACAGATCGTTACAGTATATGAATACAAACTACAACCAAAGCACATTCACATAACGATCGCCAGACAATGCATTGAAAATGTAAATATACCTAGCAGCTTCGATTTCAGTCTTATAAATCACAGGAACAAAATTTGCGGGTTCCATGTTCATCTCCAATTGGGTATTTTCCAAGTTCCTCTCGAACGAGTCTACACTTCCAATGTTGAACCACATAGTACCCTGGAAAGATTATAAATTTTGACAAGCTCAAAGATAACAGCGACATGAGAATAATCAGTCTCACTTACCTCACTAAATGCTCCTGGACCAAGGCGTACTCTCACCCACTTTTTATTGACAACTTCTAATTTTTCGACTAAATTCTTTGAAAGATACCTGTAAAAATAATAGAATTAAATAATGAAACACTGAAAAATAATTGAGGTGAAGCTCCCCAGAATCGACTTACATATTGACGAAATCCTTCCACGTGATCTCCGTATAACTCATTTCATAATAGGTAAAAGTCCCCAATAGAAAAATCGTACCAACAACAGCCATAAATATTAATTTATCTCCTCCCTCATTCCCAGGCATTCCGGGACCCTTGCCGCCACCACCACCTCCACCTGCTCTGGGTCCACCACCACCCAAAAAGGAAGACCATGGATCCCCTGGAGGCCTCTGCGAACTACCGGACGGTCTCGAACCACTAGGAGGAAGTTCTTGAGGAGGAGGAGGCTTCTTCAAATCTCCCTTCTTCTCCACCTGCTTCCCTTCCGGAGCCTTCACACTCTTATCTCCAGGCTTAGGCTTGAAATATTTCTCGAACCCTTTCGGCGGTTTATCAGCAAAATAAATTCTGCATTCTGACAGAAACTTCTCGAACTCTGCGGGAAGTTTGCGGTGAAGACTTTTAGTACTGAAGGTCCTATTACCCGGTAAAGTTCCTGTTTGAAGAAATCGGGTGACTTGCCGCACGGGGTTGATTAGCCGGTAAGCCATTGTAAAAAGACTAGTCGAAGGTTGGCAACTGTTTCCTGTTCAGTGCAAAAACTGAAAAGATAAAATCATCTTATCAATGACAAGTTATCATCCAATCCATATCAAGATAACTTTACACAACTTACCTATTACTTCAAAGTAGACTTGTAAATTTTGATAATTGATTAATCAATTAAGGTCAGAGGTCGATTCTTCCGTTCTCACACTGCTATTTTTATGCATTTTAAAGCTGGAAACTGATCCAAGCTATTTCATCATCTGCTCAACAGCTGACTTTCAACCGTAGCCACTGCACAATTCTTAACCAGCTAATTAATTAACTAATTAATTACTAACCTCATTATCTCTTTGATAATCAAAATTTGATATTTGCATCATCCTTTTCCACTCAAAACAGTCGTGTTTCGCGTGAGTTTCGGCGAATCATCTGCTTGAGCCGTATTCAATGGTACCCGTCGCATGTGTCTTGCAACCCAACTTGGTTTACGTCTGTGAAACGGGAATGTAAAATATTTACGTTCACATTTCACACAAAAACGTATGGAAAGGATTAGAAAAAATGTGAAACAAGAAGAGTGTGAAAAAAAGATGTGATATGGGTTGGATATTGGAAAGTGTAAATCTGTTTCCATTTCATTTCGGAGGTGTTCGAAGCATAACTTGT
Organism: Rambutsinella grinnellia; assembly: GCA_027743725.1. Lineage (NCBI taxonomy): Eukaryota > Metazoa > Arthropoda > Collembola > Entomobryomorpha > Entomobryidae > Rambutsinella > Rambutsinella grinnellia. The sequence goes on from JAHZMU010001807.1 coordinate 33,908, forward strand.
CTCTCTTTTTGGCTTTAATTATTTTTTTGACTTGAAATTTTGAAGATTTGACAGTATTACGGTTATCTAGTGGTTATCAGGAACATGTCGAATAGAGTAGTTAAGAAGGTTTGTGGTGGGGACCAAGATCTTAAAGTGTCGCCAGATTCGGAGGATGAAGTGCCAGTGGCTTTTGGAGCTGCTGGGGGACGCACTGTTCGGAATCCGTATGCTTTGGTAAGGAATAAAAGATGACTTGGTTTGGGAATGTTATAATTGGGTATTCTGTGCTTTTCGAACAGCTGAACGAGTTATCTGAATCAGAAGCGAAGGAGGATGATGGACAACCAGATAAGGACAAGAGTGGGGACTCCTCCAGAATGGATGATGAATCAAGTCAGAGTGTGAATAAGAAGAAGAAGAGGAGGAGAAGACCAGGAAGGAGTAAGAAGAGGGCGACGATGGGGTCGGGGTCGGATAGGGCGATGGATACGGAAATGGTTAGAAATAAAATGGCTAATGATTTTTGGAAATGTAAACGTTTGGTTTGTTTGGTAATAGGAAGATGAGATAACGCTCCAACAGCGCCAGAAAACTCGTCATCCACCAGCAAGGGAGCATCATCCACTAAGGAAGGAAAAAGATGAAGTGGTTACTTCCAAGGAGCTACAAGCTTTCGAACAAGTATTCAAAATTGATAATAAGTTGTTAAATCCGGAGTTTGAGTTGAAGAAGATATTTGGGGCTAAAGTTATCAACTATGAGAGAGGGTATGGAAGTATAAGTATACGAATTCGTAAGGAAGTTGCTAATTTAAATAATCTGATTCTAGAAAACAAGGACAACGAAGGGTTTATAAACAAACGAAACTAATTGATCCGAGAGAAAATTGGCGTTCTGCTGTTGGGTCAGGAATTTCGATGTCATTCGTAGAAGCCACCAAGCAGGGATACTTGTACTTTAAGTTTGAGCATAATAAGGAATACCAGGATGTGCAAAGACAGTTTATACGAGCTGTTAATACCTTAAATCCCGACAATATTGTGGTAAGGTGATATGAACTTCATATTATTAAGTTTTAAGTTATTAATCTGAGAGTAATGGACTAATCTATCCAACGAAATTTGTGCCTCTAGAACATTTTGAAGCTCCATCCGTATCATATTGACTCACATATCCAGCTCTCTGATATGGCCAAGTCAGCAGAGGATATGCAGGTAGCAGCGGAATTGATCGAAGGAGGCTTATATTGTATGGAAAATGCTTTCCATGCCAGATTCAATTTGGCCTTGCCATCCTGCCGTTTAGACTATAAATATCAGGAAAATAGGTGAGTTTTTGTCTGTCAGTTTCAATGAAAACTTTTCATATAGTAAACATTAGTTGATCCAATTCTTCTTCTCAGGGCCTTCTTCATCCTGCTCTTCAAACATCTAACTTTCGTGGGTCAGAGAGCTTGCCACAGGACAGCATTGGAATTATGCAAACGACTTCTCTGCCTAGACCCAGACAATGATCCTCTCTGTGGAACTTTGATGGTTGACTTTTATGCTATCAAAGCTGGTGAAAGCCGGTGGCTCATTGACTTCTACAATTATTGGGAGAAAAGCAAAAATCTCTCGCAACTTCCAAACTTTGCGTATTCCATTGCACTGGCGTATCATCTAGCATCATCCTCTAAAAAACCAGAGTCAAGCAAGTCTTCTTCGTCCGCCGATAAGGCTTCCACTTCTAGTACAAGTATATGCTCTTCTCCTGAGGAACTGTCTAAGCAAGCCGATAAATTCATCCAATACGCAATTCTGATGTTTCCTTCCGTTATCCTTCCGCTACTTGATAAGTGTGGAGTTCAGGTTGACTCGCGAACGAGAAATCATAACTTTTTCAATGTCCAAGCTCAAAATAGGTAAGCAATCGTATTTTATTTATGAAGAAAGGCCGCTAAAATATAATGTTTATGATAATTTAGTCAATCCCGGTCCCTAAAACTGCTCTGTGACTTGTATGTGTGGAGAACCCATCATGTATGGCGCGATCCTACCGTTCTTTCTTGGCTAGAAAAGAATGTCTTTGTGGCATTAGATAAAGTGGACGGTAAAGAGCCGATTGTCAGAGACTACGAGGAGAAACGTAAACGAAGATATATGGCTACAATCCCTCGCAACATTATTCGTCATGTTTTGCTCACGGACAATAAGGAGCTGACTGTGAATTTGCCAACTGTAAGTATTATATTTTTCTAACTAATTTCAAAAATTGAAATACTTAATAAAAATCTATTCATGTGCAGGAACTAAGCAAGGAGCCAATCTTGAACTTTGACCCACTGCCACCTCCAGACTCAATTGATATTTATAACATAAGAGAATCTAGGAACTTGGCTTCAACTTCCAATCTTCAGAGAAATGGTGTTCTTTCCATGCTATTCCGTTCCTTCCTCTACGACTTGAATGATCCAAACGCTCCATTTCAACTGTATGTTTTGGTTTAAAAATTCGAAGTAAATTATTCTTGAGTCTGAGTGAGTGTATTCTTTTTAACAGTGACGAAAATGCAGCAGCAGTTGCCGCCGCAGCGGGTGCTGCAGCCGAGAGAAATCCCGCAATAGCAGGAGCAGGCGGATTACAACAAAGTGTCACGGCATTACTCGATGCCATGCGAGACCTCCTTTCTAACGTCAACGCAAGAGGGGAAGGAGAGGCTGCGGATGTCGACGAAAGTGAAGGAGATGGCGAAAATGCGTGAACCATAAATGCTTTCAAATGCAATCAAACTAAAGTAATCAGTAATATCAAAACTGTAAAGTATTCGTAGACCATTTTAGACAATTCGACTATGGCAAAGAAAAACATTTCATGTTCCCTAAAATGTTGTGAATTCGTATTCCGTATAAATTCTAGGTAAATGTTACTATTTGGACAAGTCTAGCATTATTTGCATTATAAATCGCAGTAGAGATAACCCAATTAAGATCAATTGCTTACTCCAAAAATTGTACATAAAAACGCTAATTTATGGCTGATCGATATTGTTCGTGGTTAAGTTGTGGAGCGTTGTATTGCGTTAAATTGTTGTTGTTGCGTATTCAATAGCACGAGCTGAATAAAGCTATACCTTGCGTATTTTTCACTATAAAAATTGCGTTGGTTTACATCTCAATTTTATGATCTTTGCATCATGACTGTATTGCATGGATTGATCTGATTATGACGCATTCTTGTACGCAATCATAAAAATGACAGAAGAATGAACAAAGTGACTTGGCTAGAGAGCAAAGCCAGTTTCCCCGCATTTCCATATAAGTCAACAAAACCAAAAAGACATACAAGGCAATCATCGTTACTAAGGAAGGGGTGAAGAAAGGTATTGATTAACGAGAGCCATTCCACTTTGTGTACAATAATGAACTAATCTATAAGCTTTTCAGAAGAGTTTTGACCCAACTGGTTAATACTTTATGAATTGGTGACATTTATTTATCTTACGTATTTCTACATAGAAGTTGGACATTGCACGTGGATGTGAAAAGGCTTGACAATGCTAAAGTTTGTAGGGGTTAACGGTTACGACCAAATGGTGATTACGAAGGGGGATTCTCAATCAGGTAGTGATAACAAGTGGGGAAAGCAGAAACGGGAGGTTTTCTCTAGTTCGGAAACGCCAAAGATTCTAGTCACCCAAAGACATGTGTATGCGGCACATCTTAATTCGCTAATAGTACTTGACACGAAGCCGTTGATTGATAAGCCTGTCATAAGCTTTCAGCCTGAACAGAGGGTGAGTTTTATCAAATTTGAGAGAATTTGTTAGGCTAAACCTTTCGTTTTCATACAGGAAATCAAAATTGACAATCATTCATCTCCAATCACTTGTTTTTGTGTGGAGGAAGAAGCTCTTCTTGTATGCAGTTGTAGTGATGAGCATGTCTTCTTGTCCAAGTGGGATGGATTGTTAGGTATTAGCTTGGAACGGTTTGTATGAAGGGAAAGGAAATGACAGCTTTCTCTGCTTTTTAGGTCATTGGGATACAAAAGGGATAAGCGAAGGCGACGGGAGAATTCTAAGTTGTTCGGTTGCATTCACGAAGCTGGACATCTACATAACTTTGTTTAAGACGGATGTCCTAATTGTTTACAAAATTGAAGGAGCTCATCCACCCGTAAGCATTTTCGCGTTCCTTTTTCATGCGGAAATTATCAAAGCTTCATTTTTTCTTCTAGGCTGAACAAGGCCCCTTCATTCTGAATAGTATTGGATGCTTTATCACTCTGGAGAAAGTAAAAGAACTGACGACTTGGTCAAGGAGTATTTTCATAAATGGGTGCCTAAACATAATTGGAATCGCTTCTGGGAACACCGTATCAGTTAAGCTTTGGGAAGTGTCTTTGGACAAAAGCGAGAGTCCACCTCAGCCAATTATTAAACTGAAGAGCCACAGGATGGTCTCCTACTTGAAGATGACGGCGGCTGCGGATCTTGTAATTGAGAAGGATAACGCTTACCTCCTTGTCGTAGGGAATGATGGAGTTTCGGAAGTATTCACGTTGAGTGGGGATGGACTGAATATCATTTATCGATTCAAAATTGAAGAGCCAGAGTCCCCAGAAAATGTGAATTTGAATGCGACATCAACAAATCTTCAGGTAGACTCGCGTATTCTGTGTGCCAAGTTTTTTCTGGTGGATTTTACTCTAGATCAAAAGCGGGGTGAGAAGGGCCAACGAGTTCCTGACTTTGGCGGAGGTGGAGACGCCAAGTTCGACTATGAAAGCTATGAGAAATTAACAGAAGAAGAGAAAGAAGAGATTGTTGGAAAAGACTGTGAAGAAGTAGTGGGAGCGACTCTTTGTCCAAAACTGATTTTGGTTGCGGTTACAACAAAAGGAGTATTTTTTATGGATGTTGTAAACGGTCATTTAAAACCGATTGTTAGTCACGGAGGTAAGCTAGCAATAATTTTTAAGCTGACTTTCGCATAATCTTCTTAATTTATATCCAGAGCTTCTAAAGGACGACTCAATCTTTATCCAAAATGCGGAAATGACTGTGAACATAAAGACTAAAGATATTACCCTGGGACTTCAGTCGTGCCTCGCGAGAATCGTTTTTAGTCGGAGATTTAGGGTTTCAGTGGAACAGCCTTTGCCTCAAAAGATATCGGAAGCTTCTCTAATCCCGAGGTAAGTTACATAAAATGAATGCTATCATTGCTCCCGCATTTAATGTTCTATTTGACCCTCCAGGGAAGCCCTTAACTCCAAGTCAGTTCTTCGCAAAAGGATCAAAAGTCCTCCCCGTCAAGTCCTAGCCTACCCGAATATCAAAAAGGATTCAGCAAAGAGCCCTGGAACTCTCCCGAACTGGGCTAGATCGCGAAGTCGACCTCAACTAAAGTCTTCAACGACCAAGTCCAGTGTTCGCAGCAGTAGCTCTGTATCAGCGAGGTCACTTTCTTCAGCCAGCTCTTCATTTAGTTGGCGCACAAGCACCTTCGACTCTGATAACTTTTCAGAACGCGGAGAACGAGAAAGACAAATCACAGTGCCTTCTACAGGATCATACGAATCTGATGACATTGCCTTCAACGAAGTCCAAAAGATTACAGTACCAAACACAATCCCACATGGGATCTCTTTGTTACGAATTGCGTCAACTACGAACGGAAAATTCTTAGCTTTTGGAGGAAACTTTAGCCCACTAGTTATTATGAAAACTAAGCCATTCCAGAACTTCAAGACTTTCAAAGATATCAGTAAGGCGACCAGCGTCCACTTCAATTTCGAGGGAAACTTGCTGGTGACAGCGTCAAGTGATTGTAGAACGAGCTTGGTGGACTGGAAGACTTCGAAGGAGCTTCTTTCCTTCGATTTTACAACAAAGTTTAATGAGCATGTCCACACCCAATTCTACTTTATGGATAAGTTCATCATTCAACCGGAAGAGAATAGGGTTGTCCTCTATTCTTATGCTAAGAGGGATACTGGATATATTAGATTGAAAGCTGGAGAGTTCCCACTTCCGGGACAAACCATAACTGCTCTTTCTGCTGCTAATCAGTTCTACTCAAGTAAGATTTCTACAAACTCTTTCACTCTATTTGGCTGCCTAATAACCTTTTTCTTTTAGACGTGATCGTCGCAGGTCTTTCGAACAAGTCCATCCAAGTCCTGGATACAAATTCAGAGAAAGTCTCGCTAACCATCCCGAATACGCATACAAAACCTGTTTCCTGCATCCGAATTAATGAAGCCCCTCAAGGGATAAATGCTACCCAACTTTGTGATATATTTATGACCTCGACATTCTCCAATTTCGACCCGATAAAGTTGTGGGACCTTCGATCAGCAAAGTAAGACTTAGTCATAATATTTCTAACATTTTCTTAACTAAATTCTGATTGAATATTTTAACAGATGCATTATGAGAATCTCTGACATGAACCAAACGATCTTTGTCCCAACATCGAGACCAAACATGAGTCCTTGTGGGCGCTATATAGTTTCCGGGCTTGAAGATAATGCTGTAAGTCTTTAAATATTTGGTTTAGTTAAAATTAGATGCATAATTTCTTCTAAAAACGTTTAAAGGTGAGCTTTTATGACGTTCGGAAAATCAAGAATCGCCTCCACACAGAGAAAAAAGTGGGCTCAACCGTGCTCGACTGCGCCTTCGACACTAATCATCCAATGGTCTGGAGTGGCTGTAGGAATGGATCTGTTCTTAATTTTCATATTCCTTAAAAAATAATTTGTGCTACTTTCTGTGAACGAAACATGTGATTTGTAAAAACATTTATTAAATGAGAAAAGTTTTAACTGATTAAACTAAACTACACAGACTAGACTTGAACTTTGACCTTAATGCCATTCCATATGCGTAATATCTCTATCAGTAAATTCATGAAACTTTCTATGGCCCGGCTTATGCGTCCAGTCCTTCCGACCCTCTTGCCATCCTCTTGGAGGTGCTTTGTCGTAATCAAAAGCGTTCGGATTTTTACCCCAGAGTTGGTCCTTCCATTCCTCAAATTCGCGGAGTTCTCCTCCCATACATTTCTTACCACTGATTGGATCTGTAACGTCCCCCATGGGGTAAATTATCTTCAGTACTTTGTGCGTGATGTCTCTCGTCAATCGCTTCTCGAACTCTTCCACAAGAACGATATCACCCGTCTTCGTTATCTTTTGGGGGTCGTGCGCGTAAAAAGTGTCGTATCTTCGGAAATACTGAAAAGTAACAGAAGATAAGCAATAAGTACCCTAATTCATCTCAGTTGCCTAAAAATCAATCATACTTTTAATCACACTCACCATCTTTAAATATTCATCCCAGTCCATCATTTTGACATAAATCTTGGTCGCTTTTGGGATATTACAAGGGTAACACTTTCCCAACAGGAGCTTTTTCGTACCCGTGTTAGTAACTAGTTTTAGGGCTGACGCCGCCACGGCAGTCGAAGCACCTGCCATTTCTAAGTCACTTGAATGAAGGTGCTTGTAAAGTTACACTTTCCCCACTGATTACACAATAAATTAACGAATGCTACAAACTAAATAACATAATTTGCTAAGCTTATCATTTAGCAGGTCCCAAAAGACCGTATTTACTCCAAACACAGAAATGTGTTGAGATCTTTTCCGCCACGTCTCACATACCCCACCTTACTTACTCAAGACTTTGTTCGCATTCGACTTGCAAGCGTCCCCTTCCACTCGACTTCCAGCTTCCGATTCCGATTGCCATGGCATTACATACGAAAACAAATGGAGCTGGAAAGGAAATTGACAGCATTTCTCTATCAAAAATCCACAGATTTTTCGTGGAAATAATTTACACTTTTTGCACAGATTTTTAATAGACTGATTCTTTTATGAAGAAAAATGAAACGTTTGTTTAAGAAAAATGTGAAGAGTGAAGAAGTATTAGACCCCGAGAATCCAAAGGAGTCTACAAGTTTGTTTTGGAATTAATTGTTTAATTTTTCTATTTTAATTAAAGTAAAATTATGTACAAATTGTTATTTAGTTTCAGAGGATATGGAAGAATCAAGAACGGACCCTTCTGACCCGAAAGATAAAAGGAAAAAGTCACATAGACACTCTACTAATAAGGATGGAGACGAAATAACTCATCCTAGCGGGGAAGGCGATGCAGGGACTTCGTCAAGGGGTCACAGGGCAAAAGCTGATATTTCAAATGATGAGGTAAATTCTGCCTCGAGCCACAGAGGACACAGGGACAAGGATAGACATCGTAGGACTGAAGATGAAGGTCAAGATTTACCTCCCAAGCCGAAACCAAAGCCTCGACAACCAGCGACTATCTCGGAGCCATCGCCAGTTGTCGAGATGTCTGATAGTCAGAATGAAGACGATGGTATTAAAGACTATAAAGACTTTCAAGAAGAGAATTCTGAGCATGAGCTCCAACGCTATTCGCCGTCACCTCCGCCTGTAAAGAAAAAAGAGAAGGAAAAGACATCGAAGCATTCGAAAAGACATCAACAGCCATCATCGCAGGCAGAGTTCAATGATTCGGCGGAGGACATCATGCAATTTGTAAACAAGGAGGATTTGCCCCCACTCCCGAAGATTGAGCCAGGTCGGGGAATGCAATTTATGGCATCTTCTTATAATTACAGGAAGCCCATTTCATCCTTTAAAATCAGAGCTAGATTACTGAAATATCCGTCTATTACTGAACAAGGGACTTGGCCTGGTGATTTGGCAGTGATTGATGATCGAGTGTTTCATTGGCAAGAGAAAGTTTTCAGGTATAACATTAGATATTTCGTTTGGAAATTGTAATTAAATATCTGTCCATGTAGTAAGGCGGAAGCGAAGCGTTTCCACAAACGGGACAACTGTTTAACCGAACAGGAAAAGAAATATTATGAAGAACTTCGTTCCAATCCCGGATCTTTAGGGAAGTCGTTGTATTCATATGTTTCTGATGATCCGTACGTTTTGCGAAAGGTAAGGAATAAGCAGTGCTTTTGAAATGTTTTGAACTTCCGGTTTGACCTTTTCTTTCGGATTGATAAGGCCCTAAAAATATTGACCAGTCGATGTCCAGTTTCACACCTCCGGAAGGGAAAGACAGGACTCCGATTGTCAAACGGGAAAGCTGTTACTTCTGACGGAGAATCAATCGATCTCGACCCTGGAGACAACCTCTCCTTGGAGCTAGACGAGCCCCTTTCCAGCTCCACGCCAAAAGCGAAGCGGAAGGAAATCGACAAGAAGAAAGAAGCTTTAGAAGTGGCCAAAGCGGAAAAGAAGAATCGCGAGAGGAATGATAAGGAGCTTAAAGATTTGGAGAGAAGGAATCTTAAACTTAAGGAGCTTAAGGCGAAAGAAGAAGGGGAAGAATCGAAACGACTTGAACAGGAAGAAGCGAAGGCTATAGAAAAAGCGAAAAAATTGGAAGCTGTTGAATCAGAAGAGAAAGAGAGGAGACAAGCTTACATGAAAAAGTATAAATATTCTAGAAGACCTTCGCTCCCAGTTGGGGCAAGGATAAGAATAATTCAATTGACGCCTTCGCCAAGAAGCAAGAAGAAAGGGAGAAATAATGAAAAGGATGAAGAGAAAAGCGGAAGTGAAAATGGGAGTTTAAAGTTCAGACTAGAGAAGGCAAAAGGTATGAGGAGGATTGGGTACGAACAGAGTGAAAGTGATTATCGAAGGCTGCAGGGTGGAGCGACTAGTGTAAATAGGAGGAGAAAGGCTTCTGACAGGTTTTCATACAAGAATATCCAAACCATGTATATCATGGCGTCGGTGCCGTACCTCCCGGGAAAGTATAAAGAAGTTGTTGTCTGCATGATAAGGAATATTCCGAGGCAAGGAGTAATTATGTGTAAACCTGCTATTGGTTATAGGAATGTTGAGGTAAATTTCGTTTTCTTAATTGCTTTCGCTAGTATTTAATTGCTAAATTTATTACAGCTCAAAAGAAATCACATCTACCGATTAAGTTGCGAGCTGCATGATTCAAAGAGTGAACGGCAGGAAGAAGGCTTGATAAAGGAAGCGGATTTAGGGCCGGAGAGCTTTGCGATTCCAAGAAAGGCTGAAAGTCTTGGGATTACGTTTGAGGTATGATTTTAAGTAAATTATGAATTCGAAGACATTTAAGAAATTTATGATTTATCTTAGCTTGCCCCGAAAAATGAGATGAGGCTGACGGTCATGGGAGAAATCACAACGGCCGAAGGATTTGATGAGGAACCTTTGAATATCTATTATCTTGTCGATATCCCCAAAGGATGGAGAAACGATTCAATCGAAAGCCAATGTGAGGGCATGACCCACGCTTCCTTCACTAATAGGCTGGGCGTGTCACACTTTTCACACGAGTTCTCCTTTCATTTGGTCTTTTCGATGGATGTTTTGGAAAAATCGGAAACTTGTAATTCATCTCAACTATCATTATACTCTTCACTGCTTAAATCATTAATCACAATCTGCTATTTCAGATCCAACTCCAGTTATAGCCTTCATGGCTGTATCAATGGACACTTCCTCTCGCCGAATCATCTATGAAGGCTATGGCTACCTAAGTATTCCTAAATCACCTGGAACCCACTACGTCAAAGTAAGAATGTGGAAGCCTAGTCCGAGAACAACGGTGGAAAAGCTCCGCTCAACCTTCCTGGGTATTACGGCATCCCTTCAAGATATCAAATTCGTTCATATGCCATACGCAGATCATGAGAATGGAAAAAAGGCAAATCTCCTCGGCTTCCAAACCGAACCTACAGGAACTGTCAAGATAAGACTTAATGTAATCCACCAAATGCCCATCGCTTTCAAGGAACAAGGCGAAAAACTAGATTTGTTAGAGAAGATGAGCTCTACAACGATGTTGAGAAGTGTTCAAGCTGTAATCGATGCATTTCAGAGGGCCAGGGAGAAAGCTATCAAGTTGAAGGGGAATTCGTAGTCAAATTAAGTTTTGAAATGTTTATACTGATATTCTGTTTAAAAGTTTAATATTTTAATACTTGAAATAAATACACATTTTAATATCAACAGACATCAATAACTTCACCTCAATCTCGCCCAAACTCAATGGAATGAGCGAATTAACTGAAAAGTTAGTTAAGAAACATAAATAACAATATAAAAACAAAATCATGGATTGATTTACAAAAAAATTGCATTCAAATTAACAAATAACATGAAACTTTGGATGATTTTGCATTCATTTTAATTGACAAAATTCCTACGCATTTCATTTTAAAAATTTTAAATTCCAAATTAAAAACGAACACGTTTAAAAGGTTAACAAAAAAACGAATTAAAATTTGAAAAGGGATAAAATCACTAACCGAAAATTTTAGATAAATTCAAAACGTTCTAGGTTAGCTCCATTTATATCTCATGTCTTGGCATTCTAAGCGCTTCCCAATTGTGTCAATAATATCACTGCGACATAAGACTTCTAGGAGTGACCGTTTTGTTCCACAATCGCTTAAGTTCTGAACATCAAAGGCGTTTGGTTTATTGGGTTTTGCGGTTGGCTCGTTTACTTGCCTAGAAAGAAAAGAGAAATTATACTTTCGAACAGACTAGACACGGAAGTTATATTGGAAGTGAAAGTACTCACCTATTAACATTAATTGGTACTGTTGACAGCATCGTGTCTATACTCATCTCATAATTCTTAACCGTCTTGTTAAGTAAGGGGCACAGCATGTGAATCGTATGTGGCAAAATTGGTCCGACTAATTCTAAAGTAAAAGCTTTTTCCGTTCCAGACTTTCTCACTCGACTTTGCTTTACCTGCAGGCATAAATTAGTGAAATTTAGAATTTAAAATCGCTAAAAAATGCTAATAAATTCACGTGATGAAATCATTTCATTGAAATGCACTTACCGTAAGAGATCGTAGATTCGCCCCTTGGAACGCAATTGGGGCAATGATGGTCGGAGGAAGACCAGCCTGAATTCCTGAGTGTGTCACTAGAAAATTCTTTGAATTTATAAGAAAATTGAAGAAGGCTAAGGAGCTGTCTCCAGTAATCATGAGGAGAGTTGACTTCCCCTTTTCATCATTAGTCGGTGATCTATTAGCAAAGAAAATGATCATGAAATGGCTGTCAATTACCGACAAATATTCTTCCCTACTTACGTTTTTACACTCATTGACACACTGAGATCTTGAGAGATGCCCATTTCATCTAACCATTTATCAGGCTCGTCATCACTATCCAAATCTTTCGATTTAGTCTTTTCTTCTTGCTTCTGCGTTTCATTCGAATCAGTTCCTGGCTCGTGGTATGGCAATGTAAAGTCTATTCCTAATTTTTAAACAAGACAAGTGAGTTAAGCTGAATTCCAAATTGGAATTTCCAATTATCTTTTTAATTGCTAGAAGCAATTTACCTTCCTTCTTTAACGACTCTCTAAAACCTCTTGTTGAAGGAGTCACATAAACCTGAAGATACTCCAAACCTTGCGTACCAGCCGCACTAAACAAGCAGGTAAATTGGTTTCCAAAAACATAAAAGTATGGACACTGTCGCGTTCTTAATAGCTGGAAAACTGAACGGAATGAATCCACCCTGAAAAAAAGGAAATAAATTAAATTAAAAGACAAAAGCAAACTGATTATTTCAAACTTACCATTCCAAAAACATTGCATCTAAAGCTTTCTCCTCCAACCTGATATTCCCCGCATATGCCGTATTAGCCGGAGTCAAATTACTGATTCCATACGAATTTTCTCTAGGGAATAACTTAACTGTTGGTAAATACGGATGCTGCCAGTATAAACAGCATTGGTGAAACTGAGCTCCTAATGACGTATCGAGCTGAGATCCAGGGGGTGAAAATGTCTTAGCATTTTGACTTGGCTCCATATCAATGCACCTCACAAACGCTGATATTCCCGACGATTCTTCGGATGTCTTTAGAGAACTGTTCCAGCCAAACTGGCTTTCGCTTTTTATTAACAGTCTTGTCTTAACTGACCAATCCATACAGAGCTCTTTATGCCAGACGTCCTGTGAACCAGGTTCCTCCTCAACCCTACTCAAGTCTAAACCTCTTCTTGCAGTCTTTGGAGTTGTTGAATGACTACCCGCCCAAATAGGTGAAGTAATGGCTGGTGCAGGAGTAATCCTCTGTCTCTTCTTTTCAACAGATGGAGGCGTGGATAACATCGTTAAGGAAGACAATGACGGTAAATAAGACTTCATCGGGCTGTTCGTAATTGTAGAGTGGAGAAGGGCGGAATGGGGCAGCCTTCCTTGACTATTACTAGAATGTCCGATGGAACCGCGATGAGGAGACATTGACGAGGAAGAACTTGGGGACGGGGAAAGGGAGGCGGATAAACCCGAAGATGGAGTTCTCTCGCCAGCACTTGCGTTGAATACTGTGCTAGTTAACATAGGCTGTTTCATGCTAATCAAATCCATCAAGGTTGAGTCCTCACATGTCGCTTCGTCTGGAGGAGGAGGTTGAGCTCGAAAAAGCTTCTTGGCTTTCGCCTGCCCCCTTTTCGATTTCTTTGAAGGCGATTCTCTGTAAGAAGAAACAAGATAAATGTTGTCTGCATTTTCTTAAGAAAACTCGAAAATTTCTTAAAGCTTTACAACTTACTCGAAAAGCCTATCTTGAAGCGCTCTCTTCTTCGTCTTCATCTTCCGAAGCTTCAAGAGCTCATCGGGTTTATTCCAACCGTTCAAATATCCGTCCATTTTGGATTCTTGGGCTGTCCAACTATTCTAATCAGTACTATTAGGAAGCACCTGAAATAATCATCATCAATTCTTATACTGATAATATTCAAACGGAGATTATCAATGAGTTACTCTGAAGCAATCGCTTACCTTTCTTAGCTTGACAATTTCAAGCTAGGCAACTTGTCTTTTGGTCACAACCGCATCAACAACGGTCACTTGAGCAAATAATCACTAGTAAGATTAACTTAAACATGAAGCTGTCACAAATCCCTTCCATTTTGCTTCATTCCTTTGACCTTTCTCCACCTGGAAATTCAATTTACTCGAATTAATTAGCCTGTTCAACTTCTTACAAGAAATCCAAACATTTCGCAATTACACTAATTAAAATGGATGATAGCAGCCGCGCATACGCAAATGGGACAACCAATCATGATCACATTTAGGATAGTTAAAAACTGCTTCACTGATTGCCAACCCTGATTATCCTCACCTCATCGTTTACACTCGTTTACGAGTCAATTAAAGTCATTCCTGTCTAAACTCTTTGCTTATTACACGACACACGACGGACGCATATCCTCTCAAAACAATCTACCCATTCTTATTTTCATTCATACACCTTTCGCAGTGCCTCCACCACATACATAATTAGGCTAACACGTTCGAACGCCTAAAAGGTGAATAACCAGCCTGCAACCACCGTCTTCAGCAGTCCTCCCTATTCAATAATGAATTAATTACGGCAACACAACAACTTCCCCTGAGCCCTGTCCAATCCAAAAGCCAATCTCTTTTTGACATTTTTTTCTAATTGAAAGATAAGCTTATGCAAACTTGCGTAACAATAAGGGCTCAACAGCCTTCCCTTAAAAGATGCATTTTCATTCTACAAACAAGATACAATTTCTTAAAGAAATTTTCTTCTCTGTCCCAGTCTTAGCTTTCAAGTAATATGCAACGAGCTACAAGTACCTTCAATCTCTTCAATTGACAGTTACTTTTAGGCCGACCTTATTATATGCAACTCCTGATTCTCATTTCTGAAAGTAAAATTCATTCAGCTTTTTATACCTCAAAATGTTTAGATGTTGAGAAGAATTCACAGTTTGTGAGAAATGAGAATGAACTCATGTCTTTTGTTAATACATGAGGGTTTTATTGCACACCGGCTATACTGTAAAAAACCTTTTTTCCGGTATTCCTCTTCATGAGATTTTTTGATGTTGAGGAAAATGAAAATGAATTACTTCAAAAGGCTGTGAACAAGAAGAGAAACATGAAATGAGAAGATTAGAACGGGTGTAATTGGGATGATGTGAGAATTACTAAAAGGTTACCTATTTTTTCTGTGACAAACCCCTCATATTTTAATCCAGTTCCCCCCAGTATTTGACAAGTTAATTAGAAAATTCATCGCCTCACCTCTGAAACGTACCGGTATGGTATGTCCGGATTACGGGAGAGTTACCCGAATATGATACGCGTAGGCGTTGTTGAAATGCATCCTCACAAAAAAACCAATCAAATCAACAATGAGGAAGGTTATCTAGAGTTGTTGCAGGCATCATGTCTGCAACTCTCTAGAGTGAAGTCACTTATGCAATTCCCTTTTAAAACTAGAGGATAGGATATAATCACTGCACTACTGTAACAATGAATACGGCTATTGACTTCTGAATTTCAGAATCTGAAATAGTTGGGGAGTGCGAATAAAAAATTGCCCTCACGTTCCACATTACCTTGCCCCTGGCAAGCCTGCCTCAACAACATTCGGACCTGATTATATGCTAATGGAAATTTTCTTGGAAAATTTTTACTCTAGAAATCTTTAATTTAAATACTTACAAAAGTGAACTCCTCCTTCTTAGCTTTGGAATGACAGGACACTACATTTTGCTGACCACAAAAGACATAATTATCAGAGTAATTAGCTGTAAATTTTTCCTCTGTTGTTGAAAAATATTTGTGGAACAACTTCTCTCTCTGCCTTTTCCCTTGAGATTTCCAAAACTTTCTAAACTTGTTCACAGTTGATCGCATTCCTCTCTTTACTCTACCCTAAATCTAGTCTTTTTTATACTTTTCATTAATAAAAGAGGGGATCTCTTTTGCTATACTCTTGCAAAGAGATGTGCATGTTTTGAGAGTTTAACATTTCGTGTTTCATGTACCTTTATGTCCACTTGGCTGACATGTCCCTTTTTCTAGAATGAAAATGAGGACGCACGCAAGCCGGCTTCATAAAACCTACCAAGTAGGTGGCTGGAATGCATTATGTTCTCCAGTAAAACCAAAATAGCTGGAGAAGAGAGCTCTCTCTGGACTCTGCCATTTTATCCTTTCATGTCTTCTTCCAGAAGTTTTCTGGAGAATCAATACATTTCTCAATATATTTACCAGATGCCACAGTTCATGTAAAAATATTTCTTGGGGGAAGGGGAGGCATTTTCTCTGGAATATTGGATGGAAAATAATTTATTGAAGA
Source organism: Rambutsinella grinnellia (assembly GCA_027743725.1). Lineage (NCBI taxonomy): Eukaryota > Metazoa > Arthropoda > Collembola > Entomobryomorpha > Entomobryidae > Rambutsinella > Rambutsinella grinnellia. The sequence goes on from JAHZMU010001807.1 coordinate 50,071, forward strand.
AATATTGAGAAATATGAAAAAATAAGTAAAATTAAATTTGCTGGAGAAAGTAATGGTAAATGTGGGCGCCATTAAAATTAAAAATGCACAAATCATATAACCAATTAATTATAGATTAAAGCAGATCATTTCCATTGCGTTTATAGTTTTCACTTACCAAATGCTCCACTTTCACTTTTTCACTGGAATCCAGTGACTGGATCAATTAAGATTGCACTTGATTCACTAATCCAAATTATTTCGAACGAAATTACCATTTAATCTTACACGTTGCATCACTTACACTTAATTTTGAGGACTTATTAATGAAACTAATCACTCAACTAATTAAAGTAAATAATCACTGACAATAATATTATATGACTGAAAAGTGGGAGATGGAGATGGAGAGGTTTTTAGGGAGATGAGAGAGATCCTTTGTGTTTTACAAGTAGAAGCGCGGGCCACACATGTGCGGAAAAAAGAGATGAAATGGTTTGGTTCTCTCTTTTCCCAACTCATCTGCTTGTATTGGATTTTGCACATGACATTCAGCTTTATGAAAACAAACGTCAATTTCAATTCAGGCCGGAGCCGGAGTCAAATTTTTGTAATTTTTGTAGTTTTTTGTTTTTATTTGGAGAAAAGGATAAAAGGGTGATAAGGCAGAATTCTTTCTGACCTGTCAATTTTCAGTGCTTATCTTGAAAGGAAGAATGGCGGAGGAAGACAAGGAAAAGGAGGTCGAAGGAGGAATTTATGCATCGGCCCTGAAGAGGCTTCCAGAGGTAAGGTCAAGGGTTGATTGATAATTTAGAGGCGTTATGTGAATGTTTTTTTTGGCTTATCAGCAATCGATAACGACTGTGAGATTCTTTGAGAAGAACAATGACTATGAGATGTACATCGTGTTCGGGAAAGATGCCCAATTGGCGGCGAAGGAGATCTTCAAGTCGAATGCGGTGATTAAGACTTATGGAAAGGGTTCTAATAAGGTGGAGGGGGTTAATTTGAACAGGACCAACTTTGAGAGCTGGGTTCGGGATCTCCTCCTTATTAAACAGTATCGGGTTGAAGTCTACACGAATAACTCGGGTGCCAAGGGAAGAATTGAGTGGGTAGCGCAATACAAGGGATCTCCGGGTAATTTGATTCAGTTTGAGGACCTCCTCTTCTCGAACAGTGAGGTGACTGTAAACAATGGCGTCATTGGAGTTCGAGTTGGATATGTGGAGAAGAACAAGAATGTTGGAGTCGCTTTCGTGAATACGAATGAATGTCGGATTAATTTGCTGGAGTTTTTGGATGATGATTCGCTCTCGAATTTTGAGACTGTGGTGGTTCAGCTTGCACCGAAGGAGGCTGTGGTGGCTTTTACACCTTCGCAGAATGCGGATGTGGAGGCGGTGAAGAAGATTCTGGAGAGGAATGGGGTCCTTGTGAGTGAGAAGAAGGCTGCGGAGTTCGATACGAAGGATATGGATCAGGATTTGGTAAAGTTGCTGAAGGTTAGGAAGGGAGATCAGCAGATTGTGACGGCGAATAAGGAACTGGAGAAGACTGTCGCTTGTTCTGCTTTGTGTGGCGTCATTAAGTACTTGGAGGTAATGCATAGATTGCATTTTGTAAGCTCTGATATTCATTTGAACAATTTTTATTTTCTTTCTTTAGCTTTTGTCTGGAGACACTTATCTCAAGCAATTTCGATTGGAGCCGTTTGAAATGGCACTGTATGCAAAAATGGATGTTGCAGCATGCAGAGCTCTCCACCTGAATCAGAATTCGTTGGAACAGCACTCCAGAAATGAGACAACTTTGATGACTGTCATCGACAAATGTAGAACTGCTCAGGTAATATTTAGTTAATTTGGGTAAAATTAGTTTGAAAATTAGATAAATTGAATACATATGATTGTTTATCTGATTGCAGGGTAAAAGGCTTTTATGTCAGTATTTGAAGCAGCCACTCCTTGATAAAAATAAGTTGGAGGAAAGGTTGGATATTGTTGATGCCCTTGTGGAAGATGTGGTTTTGCGCCAATCGTTATTTGAGGGTCATCTGCGAAGGGTACCTGATTGCCAATTGTTGTCGAGGAAGATGCTGAAGAAGAGATCTACTCTGCAGGACTGCTACAGGTGAGATCAGTGACAATGACATACTTTCTAACTTGATCATCACTTTGATTTTTCAGGGGTTATTTATGTATCCTTAAACTGCCCAATCTTGTCAAGGATCTCGAGGCACATGAAGGCCCTAAAAGCCAAGTTATCCAGTCGAATTTCATTCAGCCTCTGAAAGCTATGCAGGACGATTTTAATAAATACGCGGAATTGATACAAACCACATTGGACTTGGAGAGGGCGGAGACTGGAGAGTTTGTTGTGCGACCTGACATTGACGAGGTTATTCAAGGTAAGCGCTGTTTTATCCCAAAATCAAACCCAACCCATTAGATACATCAGTTTCATCTCTTAATTTCATAGAAATCCGTAACAAGATGGATGAACTGGAGAATAGAATGTCTGACCAAACCTACGAAGTTGCTAGAGATCTCAAATTGGAAGCGAACAAGTCACTGAAATTGGAGCAGAATACTCAACACGGGCATTATTTCCGGATAACAATGAAGGTACATATTGATAAATATTTTGATGTTTTCATTTTCTGATAATTTTAATATAATAATTGGTTCTAGGAACAAAAAGGAATTCGGGATAATAAATCGTTCACCATTCTTGCATCAGCCCGAGGTGGAGTTTCATTTAGGAACTCTACTCTTGAACATTTGAGCAACAAGTATATCGCAGAGAGGAAAAACTATGAGGAGGAGCAGAAGAAATACGTTGAGGAAATTTTGGAAATTGCTGGTACGGATTAATTAATTATTATTTATTATTTGACAGATCTTGTTCAGCTAACTGTTGTTTACTTGTTTCAGTTGGATATGCTTCGCTCTTCGAGCAACTCGGGAATTTGATGTCAGTTCTGGATGTAATGACTAACTTTGCGTACATTTCTGCAAACTCCCCATCTCCATTTGTGCGTCCTATTTTACATGAGAAAGGAACTGGTATCTTGAAATTGGAGGGGGTGAGGCATCCGTGCGTTGAGATTCAGCCAAATATCAGCTTTATTCCGAACGATATTCATTTTAATAAAGGTTTGATTGGACTATTTACTTCTGCTGAAGCAATTATATAAGACAGTTTAAAAAAACAAAAAACTTATATTTTGGTTTGTAGATGAGAAGAATTTTTACATCGTCACTGGGCCTAATATGGGCGGAAAATCTACATTCCTTCGTTCGGTAGGAATTGCCACACTTTTGGCTCAGGTGGGATGCTATGTGCCAGCGAATTATGCAGAGGTAAGCCGAGACTTCTGTTAACTCAATTTATAATTACTACTCGAATCCAATCATGGTTTTGATGTCAATATTTTTAGATTTCCATTGTGGATGGAATCTTGGCGCGAGTCGGTGCGAGTGACAATCTCACAAAGGGTGTGTCAACATTCATGGCGGAAATGATTGAGACTTCGTTCATCTTAAAGGTAGATAACATAATTATATATTTAATAATGCCAATTCGAGAAACTGCATTTAATTTTGAAATAGACTGCAACTCAAGACACTTTAGTATTAATTGATGAGCTTGGAAGAGGAACTTCTACCTATGATGGGTTTGGGCTTTGCTGGGCCATCTCTGAGTAAGTTTTTTCTTGCTTTGATACATTTTATAATTTTGTAGCAATTTTAAAATGTTTATGCGTTTTTATCAGACGTTTAGCAAAGAGAATTGGATGTTTCTGCATCCTTGCTACCCATTTCCACGAATTAACTGCGCTGTCTGACGAAGCGGAAAATGTTGCCAATGTCCACTTCACTGCAGTAGCAGATGAAGATGGTCTTACGATGATGTACAAATTGGAGAAAGGTGCTTGTGACAGGAGCTTTGGGATACATGTCACACAAGTTACTAATTTTCCTCCGGATGTGATCGAAGTAATTGATTATGTTCTAAATTATTTAATCTTTTAAGGTCAAATATACTTTAATCAATATATTATGCGTGTGTTTATTTTTTCAAGAATGCAAAAGCAATGGCGAAAAAGCTGGAAGATTTTGCGCAAGACGAAGACATGGATGATGATGAAGCCGCTGTGAAACGACGCGCAGCTAACAAACTGGTAAAAACTATTTCTACCTTTACCCCGACTATAAATACATCACAAATTATTTACTTCAACTTTAATTTTAAATAGGCTGGAATTGCAGAAGTAGGAAAGTTTAAAGAGTCTCTGAAGGAAGCCGCCGACAAGTGCAACGCAAGTGTCAAACTGGGGGAATTGAGGATGGAGGATGCAGAAAAGAAGTTCCAGCTTGCCGCGGAGAATTTATTGCAAGAAATTGAGGTGAAAGCAGAAGCAAATCCGTACCTGAAGCATCTTCTGGAGCAGTCGAAGATGGAATAAGAAATTTCTGGTTTTAAACCCATCTCTTAAGAATTAAAAGTGAACCGTTAATTATTTTACCTAATTGATTTCAAATTGAATATTATTTATAAGCATTACGCTTATTTTTATGTGAGTTCTGGTATTTAATATTTACGTTTTGGTTTTTTACGAATAAATTGAATGAAAAAAGTTTACAAAGTGCTGGATTTAGTATTTTTATAACAAAGCATAGCATGGCTATTACTTCTTAAAATTTAAAGTTTGCAAACGACAAAATTGCACCCATTAGCGTCATAAAATGTTCATGATAATGTCCGCCTATCCCTATCATTTCATGTCAATGTCCATTCTGTTTACATTTTTATTTTTGTCCGGAAACAACATTTGTGGAAATGACGAAATCGCATTACTGTCTACCTTTTTATCCCATCTTGTTATGTCACTCCAGCAAAAAATCTATTTCTACTTGAAGTAAGCAGAGTCTCCTGAAGAAAACGTCGCATACATTCGTCAAAGCTCCAGCAAAACTCCCTTGTTGTGAAAGAGGTTACTGCGGCAACATTTCATGTAAAAACCTAATAGATATTACATAGGCCATTCTTCTTCGTCAGTTACTTTCTCCACGTCTACTCATCACACTGCTCAAAAGAAACAAACATGACAATGTCAAGTTGGGGGAAAGCTTCATATAAAAATACTCTGGAAAAGTTTCCCCAAACTCTTACTCATGTCCATGCTTTCACCATATAACCACCATAAGTTTTATAGAACCTTGTCCAGTCCTAACTTAGAAGCAACTGATGAGGACTACGTAGAAAAACTAAAGCTAATAGTCTCTAAACTTGCGTCTTTCTCTTCAGTTCTTCTGCAGACTTTCTCCGAGCAACTGTGGCTCTCTCAAAAGTTATTAAGTCGATAAATAAAAGCTGCAACTTTGCATAAACAAAAGGGTTGACAACAGTAATCATAATATTCACGGTGAAGACCAAGAGGGTGTGTTGTGTATAGTTAATTATTTAAAAGTAATTCCAGAAAAACCACTTTTTTAATTGAATGTTGGATACACAAAGGTTAAGAACTAACATGGCAGAAATTAGTGGAAAGCGTGAAAACTCGAACAGGCCCTTTTACGAGCTTCCAGCTCATATCAAGCCCTGCTCGAAGATAATCCAAGAGATTCGAATGCAGTTGAAGTACTCGAGCAAATTTGGGAGTTCGGAGATTGCTTTTGCTTCGGATAATTATTGTGATGTTCCCGGAGAGTTTAGTAGGAGGGGGAGTTCATCCAGTGATTTATATAATGGGCATGTGGTCGAACTCCCCAACATTCATGGAGAGAGTAACAGCAGGTTTTGTGGAGGAATCAGACCTGTCGATACGAAAAGACCTTTTACGCCAAGAGATAGTGTGAGCCTTTGGGGAGTTTCGGCGAGGAAGAGACCACCAAGTGCTATAACGTATGTTTAATTATTTTACTAGATTAGACCTTGAAAACTTTTAAATGATTGCTAATGATTTTCTCTCTCTTTAAGCCTTTCCAGGCTTGCCATCGAAGAGAACGATGAAGGTTTAGGCCCTTTAGAAAATGGCTATTATCCAGGTGAAAGTAATTCGAAGCGAGTGCCAAAAGCGTCCTTGGGGAAAGTTCCGAAATTGCAGTCTACACAAGGAAGGTCTAGCTATAGCTTTGATTCCGCTGCAGAAGTCCTTGGAGGGCTAGCGAGCAAAAGTCCTTTAGGAAAAGCGGAGAGGGACGCGGAGAAAGCGAGGCTTAAGTTGAAATCCCTTTCACTCCAGAATGGTAAGAGAATTTTCACTCTCATTTCATTAAGAGTAGAGCTGCTTACCCTAATGGTTTTATATATCCTTCGGATATCCGCAATAAGTCAAGGCAAATAAGCAACTGCAGGCACCTTTTGTTTTCATTCAAGTAATCCATCAGCATTTTCAGTTGGCATTGATTATGGAATAAGCAGGAATTTATTCCACCTTCGAACCCCAAGTTTTTAGGCCAAATATGCCTACCAATTCAGGACTCAGGACTTTCACTACTTTCTCTATAAACTTCGTTCTAAAAGCAAGGGCAATTGCGTTATAAAAATATTACCCAATTTCACTAAAAAGCTAGTCTATAAAGTCAATTAAGAGGGGGTGGTTCCTGTTCCCCAGCGGAATATTAGCTTAATAGGCACTGCTGAGAATGAAGAGGAGTAGTGGTGAGCAGTGAAAAATTACAATAATTATGAAATAATCATAAAAGCTTTAATCTTTATGGGGCAAGATCACGCAATTGCATTTAATAGCAGGGAAATAAATGAGCTCGTTTCCTCCAAGGGGAAACGTTTGGCCTTACATTAATTTAAGTTGTTAAACTAAGGCCATCTTTTAAGGGTGACCTTCGTTAGCAGACTTGCTAATATTTCCTAGAATTACCGGGAATAAATTTTGTTTAGATTTTTTACTGAAATATTTTAGTCGGATGAAAGCGGAGAAAGCATATAAGCTTTCTCCAAATATTTTATAGAAGTCATTGGCTTATGCAATTGACTTCTGCTTCTACCTAAATAGATAACTTATCTATTTCCTCTACAAGCGAAGTAAAAATGGTTTGATAAAAAATATTACATAAGCGTTTTTTCACCTACAATTAAGTTGTTTGAACTATGCTGTGACTTGGAGCCCATTAACCCCGTAATCATTAGTACTTTCTCTCGTAGCACGTTCATTTCCTCTAAACCAAGTGCATTATTTACTATTTTGATGCATTAAATAAATATTTTCATTCACAACAAAAACAACAGTCTGCAGTCTGTCCGAGCATTCTTACTTTCTCCTGAAATATGAGATGGGAGTAGAAAATAGTGTAACGACCCCACAAGTGTGAATTGAGTATGACTATGCGACAATCCATTATTTGGAAAGACGAGAAAATGAGCACTTGTCCAAATCAATTATTGATAACTTCGACCATTATCTAAGAATAGGCAGGGAATGAGTTGGATATTTTTGTTGTTTTTAATTTATTATTTAAGAGAGAGGCCCTCGCTAAATTAATTGATTGGTTAGCTTAACTTTGAAACTTTGAAAGTCAAAGAGAATTAAATTCAACATTGAAATGAGCTAATACAAATATTTGGGGCAAATGCTTAAGTTATTTTAGCCAAATATTTTTAGAATATTGACTCTTGCGTAAAATCGGAATTTTCATTGATTTCCCAGAGAGTACAGTCCCCTCCTATTTTGACATCGACCCCAAGAGCGGAAGTGTTTTGACTCCATCATCTGATAAATCCGAATGGGAAAGTTCACCTGGGTCCTATCGTGAGAAGGAAACGGGGCTACAAACTGGTCATGGAACCTCGACTTTATCGAATTCTGATCATCCAGCTCGCGGAGAAGTGGATATTGATTGCTTAGAGAGTGCTATAGCCTATTTACAATCTTTGGTGGCTCACTTTACGAGTTATGGTGAGCCTATCGTTGATGATATGCTTTGATAAATTCTGGGAAAATATTGCCAATTAGATTAACCCTTTTGGGAATTAATTATTTATTTTAGATAAAACAATCCGGGGCGAGGTGATCAATGTCTTGAAGAAAGTCCGCTCTTTTATCACCGACGTCCACAAGTCTCCCCAGTTGAAGACGAAGCTTTTGAGACTTATTTTCAAACTCGTCGAGAGAAATCAGACTGATGAAGATATCCTTTTTTGGGCGTCATTCGTGCTTCTTCACGTAAGTAGACATTTTGGCACATTTCGGCATTTGCTTGTCCACCCTCATGTTTCTATCTTCGCATAAAATTATTTATTTGGGGCAGCCTCCGACAATTGTCAACTGCCAAGTGACAATCGCTTTCAATCCTTCTATTCTTTATTCTAGTGCAATATTGTCGGCAACAATTTGACCACAATATTCAAAATGGTTTTCAAAGCAAGTCGTTCCAAGGAGTATTGGGCTATTATTAAAGAAACGGAGTATCTCGGTAAGTATGATGACCTCATCTTTTTACTCTAATTTCATATGCAAATATTTTGAAGCATTCAATAGCATATTTCCTGTCAGTGAAAGGCGTAGGTATTTAAAGCATTCATTAACTATACGAAGGAAGTCCAATTTAGAAAATTATGGCGATTAAAGAAAATTATTCGGGGCGTAGTATTTTTTCCTCAAATTATTTAGCCCATCCTTAACCCAGATGGAAAGATTCGCTTGTTAAGTAAACTATCTCATATCTTTAATGATTAGATTATGAGTGTATCAAGACTATCAAGAGGCCATTAAAAACGTATGAACCACAACGTAGCTCATATTAAACTACATATGAATATTTTAGTAGTCATCGTCAAGAAAATGAAACTTGAAGAATACCTCAAGAAAAATTGCACCCTCGAATTTCTCATGTTTACATGTCCTCCAAATAGAGAACAGGCTAAAATATTTTAACCCTGTTTGGATAGTACTTATGCAAAACGAGTCACCCAAAAAAGGAGCATTTATTCCCGATTCCCGAAGACATAATGAATTTAAGGCGTATATAGAGCGTTTGAAGAGAGGCTATAATGCGCTTCACCTAATTAATATGGCCTTTGCTTACTTTTCTCTGGTGGAAAATACTTGTTCGCTGAGTCATGTAAACGATACATTAGAATTAAATATGAAGGATGTGACGTAATTCATGTCGTGTTTTAAAAAGATGTAATCATATTGGTAAACGATTTAAGGACATGACGAAGGGCAAAAGGAAATTGATTTGGAATGGGTTTCTGGACTTTGCTTTTTACCTTTTTTGTTTTTTTAGACGTGCTGATGAGCTCCTTCGCAAATATTTGCCCAAAGACCCAAACGGATTCTATGATTTATGGATACGGCACTCTAAAATTCATCTGTATGGACACACCCGTCTTACATCAATGTATTGAGTTGAACCTAATCCCTGTCATGACCCGACATTTACAAGTCCTCAATAATGAAGTGAGTTTAAATAATTAATAGCTCATGTATGAAATGAATAATATTATGCTAATATATGCGAGCGTGCTCGTGTAAAATATTATTGAAGGGCAAATGTTTCCTTGCTTTCTCCATTGTCACTTTGTAAAATAACCTGTCCATATTTGTCCAGGTACTTGGGATGAAAGACGTGCCCGAAACGATTTTCAACGGGACATTCCAACTGACATCCATCTTGCGAAGTGTTGTCGGCGAAGACAGCGCAATTCTCGACATGGTTGTAAGGAGTGGGCTTTTGGAGGAGCTTTGCAATTCCCTCCAATGGACTATAGCCGATATTGACGTCGTCTCAAACATCGTGCGGATACTCAGGTTCATTACTTACTTATCAAGCTACTACTCCACCGCTTTCTCCACATTTTAATGCGGTTATAATGTTTGAGATGGAACGGCTTCCCACTAAACAGTAGAAGCTTCTTAGAATGCTTAAAAGTTTATTGATTACTCTGTTGTTTTCCAGGAGCGGCACAGGTGTGCCTATCTTATTTACATAGTCATTAGTTTACTCTCTTGAGGGTGAAAAATAGTCGTAATGATTTGATGACAGGGCATGAATATAAAATATTTAAAATACCAGAGTAAACAAGGTTGATAGTGGAATGTAAACTAGCATTTATCTTGGAGAGAAAGCATGCAAATATTTTATATAAAATCTACACACGTCATGGGTGTCGTAGAGATGTCAGTCACGATCATGTTTCATGTAAATATTCGATTTGTTATGTTTGGGGAAAGATTCCACGCCCCCTTCCCACATCGAATGACATAGGCATAGTTTTAAATGGAGGGAATGGTGTCACCCAAATCCCTCCTTTGTTCTGGGTCAGAATGTAAAATTTACTCTTTGCCTCTCTAATTATTGAGTGGAACCGGTTATTTGCTTAAGGAAAGTAGTCGATGCGACCAAGCGATTAATAATTTTTCTGTTGTTTCCCCCACAGCGTGATCTCAATGGATGACACCTGCTGCCAAGTAATCTCACAGAATGAGCACTTTGTCGACGCAGTTGTGAGAATCCTCAAGCTGTGGACTAGCAAGGATGACGTTATGTTAAGGGTGACATACTGCTTGGGCAATTTGTTCGCAAAGTCGGACGAGATGCGAGTCAAGGTAGGGAAAAAGTTATGTGAAGGGCATGATAAAAATGAACAAATAATACCTGCTGGGGTATTGATGAAAGGGGAAAGTAAATATTTCATAGGACAAATGCTTAACATAATATTAAAATGAAAGACATGGACACTTTCCCCGTATAACTTTCATCTAATAGGTACTGCTCCAACTTTTGAGACAGTGGTCGATAATCCTCACCTGTAATTAGTCTAGGGAGGCGTAGCATTTATCTTTCATAAGAACTGAGGAATTAGCTAACTCACCACTCTCTTCTTCCCTTAATAATGGGTTAATATATTTTATAGCTTTTCGATCGAGAGGATACATTCCAGCTAATTTTGAACTTGATATCGTACCACGTAAAGAAGCCAACCCCTGTCTCAATGGATATATTGGTCAAGGTATGTTTAAGTAGTGAATTTGATAGTAGCCATTACTCATGTTCCAACTCGTATGCTCATGGAACGTTTTATGCAAAGTCAAAGAACAAGGAGACAAGCACTCTCTTCATGCTGTTCAACTCTACTTTTATTTACATCTTCATAAGCTTATATATCTTACAATCAAGGGCACGAGAAGCTCGTGCCCCAATATTACTCTAGTTTCCTTATAATAATACTATAATAATATTCGCTCTCTTTCCTATAACCTTGCTAACTTTCCTAATGTAGCCGTGACATGCTCTCCCCGTTGAAAAGGCTGGATCTCCTGATCCAGTCAAACACACACACACTTGTTACTTGTTACATTGTTGCGAGAATGACGAGCAAAAAAATCATACTTGACCATGAGACAGGATGGCAACTAAAGTCATAAAAAAAATTCACGCATCTTCCCTCCTACGCGTCTCTGACCTACCGTATTACGCAATGCCTTTGAGCTGGTAAAAATGCTCGTTACTCATATTTTTGCCCATCTCACCATCAACTCGTCTTCACAAAGGCATATCCAGGTAAAATTGAATTATCACCTACCTGTTGGATAAAAAACGTGAATTCTGTGAAGTTCTTTGTTGTCGTTGCGGATATGGCTTGTAGCAAGTTGGCAGAAAAGGTAGAAGAGGCAAAAGGGAATCTTTCGGAATGGAATAAAGGTAATTTTGAAATAAAAGGATAATAAGATTTTGCATGGATTTGGACGGAATTACTTTTTGGATATCTTCTCTTGACAGAAATGGCTTTCCAATTACCATTTGAAGGATTGACTGATGATCAGTTTAATACTTATCTGCGAAAAATTGGATTTAACTCCGTCAACTATAATTTCAGAGGAGAGGTAGCTCCATACTATTATTATTGTAGGGTTGGAGCTCAGGCTACGGTTGTCCTACCCTCTGGAATGTTTAAACTTGTGAGGAATGGGGAAGGAAGACGTTGGACCGTCAAGCCCAAACCCCGGGTGTTGCTAGCGCTTCAGAAGATAATAAAAAACTTTCACTTTGTGTGGGTTCCTGTGGTCATATACCCTTGGATATCCCCGAAACCGACCTTCCCAATCTCGAAGGGAGGATGTTGAAGTGATCTTTCGGGAGGACTGCATGGACCATATGGCCATCTTTAAGTTTGACCTTGTTTGGCGGAGCTGTGACGTTATTGATGTGCTTCATACGCCTTGTCTGTACAATCCTAAGACTTCGAATTACGAAGATTATGTTGACATGCGTCATCAGGATCATATGAAGAATATCTTCCCCATCCTCCGCAAAGAACTTAATTTGCCAGCACACCTGCAGGGGAAAAACATCGCCAGAGTGTTGGAGTTTCCTTGTCAAGCCTGGTGAGTATAGATTACTCCTTCTTGCTACTCTTCCGATCAAAAATAACAATAATAGTAACTTTGCCTTTTTTTTTCTTTTTAGGATAAAGGACTGTTGTGCCCTTTTTGCCCTGCTATTTGTGGAACTGCACACTCTTGGCTGTCGGTTGGACTTCCCACAACAGGATCCTCGCCTCATGCATCTTTACTGTGCCAAAATTGAAGCCTTCGTCGGAGGTGGTGTGCCATATTACCAACTGAACCGCAACCGCCCATTCTGGTCCATTGATCGTCCATCTTGGACAGAGGAGGAGGAGGTGAAATGGAGGGGAATGGTAAAGTACGTGGCGGAGTCTCAACGTAATTGTTGGAAAGGAGATCAGGTAAGGATAACTTTGCTACAAAACCATTCCAATACTTAATTTTTTCATGTAATTTTGAATTTTGATTTGAATCTACATTTTTTTCTAGGAAATTAATGACGGTGCACGGCCATCTCGTCGCTCTCACATCTCCTACATCAGTGGCGGCCAAAAAAGAAAAAGGGCTAATTCCACATAATCTCAACTCATGTTTTACCCTCTTAATTGTATACTTAATGTTTTGCCCCTGTCCCATTCATACTTCAATGTTTACCTTTTCTATTCCTACACTTTTTATACTTTTGTAATTCCATGATTTGTTTAGCCAATAAATCTTAATGTGTCATTCATCAATTAATCAAAACTGCTTATTTAACTAGATCAAAATTTCCTCAAGTAATCAATTTGCATCAATTTTTAAAATAGATCATTTTATATTTACTCTGATTGTCAAACAAAACTCACAACTTTCTCTTCGCACAAAATTTTACTAGTAATATTTACATAACTAAGCTCGTCGCTCTTTTCTATTTGAATAATAATTCTGTTCATCTACTTATTATTTACAATTTGTCGGCTTCAGGTGCTTACGCAGCCCACCATAGTTAAAGGTACCCGTGTACTTGTGAGGCTATTAGAGCAAAGGAAAAAAAAAATCCGTCCCATGCCTACACTACCCTATCTATTTATCCTAAAATTAAAATTTTTCTAATTTTTTCTGCTTTCTCTCGTCATTGTCAACTATCTCTCCGTAATGTGCATTAAAGTTCTGCATAACTACTAACTATTGTCTTACCTACTTAACAAAGGACTAAATATTTCAAGATATCTGTGTTCTGACTTCAACTACTGCTTACTTCCAACGCTTACTTTTCTTCTTTGTAACTTTCTCTCTGCCTGTGTATCTTCCTTTACTTAAATATAAGATTAATCGTATTATTAAACCCAAACATTTACAGTTTATGACTTCGACATCTTCTCTAATCTAGTCGGTCATCATTTCTTTAACTAAGATTGTCGCAGCTACTTTGGTGCCCCAGAGGGACTCCAAAGAGCGTTGGCCTCGAAAAAGTTTTACTTACGTATTTTATATTATCATCGTTTCCCTTACACAACAGCCCTTTAAGGCTCAGCTTTCACTATTATTCTCTGTTATTTATCTTCCTAATTAATCGTTTAATCAAAATTATAATTTTTAATTTAATTATTCCATTAATTGTTAAGTTTATTAATTATTTAATTAATTTAAAGAGCAACTTATCTGGCCATTCTGTTTTATTCTTGATTGTCTCGAGCTGCTTGTCCCGCTCTAAAACCCGCTGCATAAATTCTTCTCTCTCGAGCTTGATCGTCGGTTAAGTCCTCTCTTGCACTTGACCTGTGCAAAGGATGGAATTGATCGTCTCGCTGGCACCTATGGCAGTTGTACCACAGATGTACATTGTCTCGAATGTAGCAGCGACCTCTCCCTTCACCCCTTCTTTCAACTGGAGCTCGACCTCGAGCATCGTTCTGTCTAATGGCACGAGCAAAACGTCTCACTGCTGGAACCGGAGGTTCAATCAAAGAGGGCACTGGAGAAAGTAATGCGACTGGTGTGGAACTTCTTGGGGTTGGAATGCTTCCTCTCTCAATTGGTGGTTGGTAAGCCGGAGGACCTTCCTCGGCCACCACTTCTTGATACGCTGGAGGGGCATCACTTCGTCGCTGATTGCCCCGTCCCCTCCCCCTGTAACTATGTCGGTCTTGAATATCGTGCGCCAGCTCCCACCGCCGAATTCTGGCGCTACGGACAAAAGCGGCTCTTGCTTCTGCCTCTGATTCATTAACTTCATTATTACTTTCCCCAAGATTTCCCACTCTCTCTTCTAAAACATCTCCCAGTAATTCTGTCCCTTGATTAAACCAGGCCCTTTGCAAGTCAAAGCGAGCAACACCCCGCCCTGGAAAACTTCTTTCCCCCAACGTCAACTGTAACCGGTCATTCACTGCCCTCACTCTTCTCAACCCATTTTCGATCGACACTTGTAATGATTGGATAGCATTCAGCTCTTCGTCAGCACTCTCTCCTTCTCTCCGCTCATTGTTGACTTCTTCTCTTTCAGGAGAGCTTTCACTTTGCCCCACTACACCTTCTGCGCTGGGCTCTTCTGCTTCTGATGAGCTGTTGGACTGCTCATACCAAACCCCGTCAATTAATCTTACTCCACGGCAAACCCTAGCTGGGTCCCATCTTCTCCGACCATTACTTTCATCCCCGCTCTCCGGGTGTTCTGGAGGAACTTGTGGAGAGCTGCCAAAATTGGGCTCTTCTCGCTCTTCTTGCTCTTCTTGCTCATTATCAATGCTAGCCAACTGAAAACTTCCCCAACTTAATTCGGACTCACTTAGCTCTCTCTCTATCACCTGCCGTCCCTCAGCTAAACTTTCTGCCCTGCTTGCCTCTTCTCTTTCATCAGTTTCTGGGGACACTTCATAACTAGCTTGTCTCTCACTTTCACTTGTTGATGGTCTTTCTGCTTCAGAGTCCTCCGATTGTTCTCGAGCTCGTCGGGAAATCAGTTCAACGTTAGGCTCTTCATCATTTTGGCAAATGAAGTGGATAATGTTGATAAAATGTTGTAGATAATTATAGAATCTTCGGACAGATCGCATTTCTGGGGCGTAAGCTATTTGTAACGCTCCACTTTGCATTCCTCTCTGAATTATCAGACTGACCACTACAAGCCATCTTAAGAAAATGGATAGTTCTTCTCTCTGACCGCGGAGGTGCCGCAAACTGTTTATAAAATCGTCCATTTTTGGCTTGCTTGCTCTTGGCTGATTGTTTGTTTCCTCCTTCTTTCTGCTCGTACCGTTCGTGACTAACTGGAGTAATCGCGATTGTTTCGTCAAGTCGTAATTTTTCGTTTCGGTCGTAAAATGTCACAGTGTTTTTGCTTTATAACTTTGTTTGGTTTTTGTCAATGAAGCCTTTGTTTTTATTTTCTTCTTATTTTTCTTAAAACTTTTCTAATCTCTTATGAGTCTAATTCTGGCCTCAATCTGCTCTAACATTTCACGATGAAAGGCAGGACAAATTCTTAACGGATGTCGTGTTGACCTGCACCAGCAGCAACTAATTTCTTCCCCAGGCTGCGGTCTAAAATGATTTCTTGGAATTGCTATCGGCCTAATGAAACTGTTTAAACCGTTTCTTACTGTAACTGAATTTGATTCTGCTGCTGGTGCCGACGTTGGCCTACTATTTGCTAAACCAAGAAGGGCCTCGCTTGCTTGGCCTTCAGGGTCTGGTCTAACCTCGTCTGAAATGTCGCTATCTACTATTAGTCGCAGCTCAAAATTGGTGTTGGACAAAATGTCTAATAAGGTGGAGAGTTGACTAATAAAAGTCAGCAAGTCGTTGACAATCGTATTAATGCTAGGATTACTTCTAACGAGGTTGTTAGTTGAGATTGAAGTTAAACCTATTTGTATCCAGCGGATTAAAAATCTACCAAAGTTGTACGGTTGAGAGGGCCTACGCCAGAAAGTAAAAGTATTCGTTTCCATCTTTATCTTGCTACACTGAACTTAAAAGTGATACTAAAACTATCTTCTAAAGTAAACCTAATTTTAATCTACAATTATTATTTACAAGCCGTTTCATCATGCCATCGTCAACGAGTATAAAGTTTTATTGCTTCCTGTTCCCTTAAACTAACGTTTCTGCTGATCTGCTGGAAGCTTGTGCTTCTCTAGCATCTTCAAGGCGTTGCAAGTGGAGCAACTCCTGCATGCTTATGCTTTCCTGTTTATTGAACCGCCTTTGTTGTTTATTTTGCCTAGAAAATGACTGATTGAAAACAGTGGGCAAACGGTGGGGCAAATTCGATTGCGTTGTGATCTTCAACCTTCCTTTAGTGAAATCCGAAGGGAAAAGCGCAAAAAATGTTGATCTTTTCAACAAAAAGTAGCAAAAAAGGGCTGCTAACATGATTCCTAGTAAAAGTATTAATTCCAATGACTCAGCTGCATAATAAAATGCTTCAAACATGCCAGCTCCAGCATGTCTCGGTTGACTAAGCAACATCGCGTAAAAGGCTGAAACCAAGTTCTGAACGTTAGACCTTCTCACTTTATATGTCAAATACCCTACCACTGCAATAACTATCGCCACGATTATAAGTGTTGTATAGGATGTGTAAGAGCTAAGCTCTACATGAGTAGGCAGCGAATAAGGTAGCCGTTGAGGTGCCGACAAATTCATGACTGGTATTGCGCTTGTCCATTCAGCATTTAGCACGGCAGTAATGTTTTTAAAATAAGGGTTTTTGGATATTATTGCAACATCAAAATCTTCACTGCTCCATGAAGCATGAATATGTCTTTGCAACTTGGGGTTGAATGCCCCTTGTTTTGCACAAGGAAAACTTGGTGTTATAATAATGTTAGAGTTCTCTACTTGCCCCTTACATCCGCAAGGGACAGTCAGCTCGAAATAACCCGTCTGTGCGTCAATTTCGTGTGCAATTTCTCTTCTATCATCACATGTAACTGTAACTTGGCTTCCTGGGCTAACTATTCCGAATTTCTCTAATCCAAGTTGAAAAATGAGACTTTTATCACCTACTAAATTAGAGCATTTCATTCTACAATGAGCTTTGTAATCTTCCACTGAGCTAACTGATGACATTGCCACTTCCATACATCTCTGTGAGTGAGAAATATGCGTTTGAAAGCGTGGAGCTAGGCATAATTTCTCATGAGTGGTTATGCAATCAACCAACTCCTGCCCTTTTAAAGGAATGACTTCTTGAGAGTTTTTATATAAAATATGATCCGTTTCTAATTCTACATTGCAAAGCGTTCCGTCATGCAAATACGGAATTGGTCTTAAGGAGAACAGCTCGTACGTTGTATTTTCAGTAATTATTGGAATCTTTATACTAACTGCAAGCTCCTTCTTGCCAAAAGAGCAACTCGACGTTTTAGCATGAAAGTAATCATGAATAAATTCCGAACTTATCGCAAGACGCTGACCAAAACCTGAGAGCGTCCCCTCTAGCTCGATTAGGTCACTGCGTAATAGTGTGGAGTTAATTAAATAAAACGGAATTTGCCCTCCTGCGCAAGCGTTAATGACTTTAAGCCATGTTAGACCAATTATGCTTCTGTATTGCGTTTTTGCAAGTAGTGAAAGTAAATCTTCTAATAAGACCATCTTTTTTCCTAAGTCTTCTTCAATTTCAAAAGCTGCTCCAAACTGATTTCTCATTTGATCTGCCTCTTGTTTAAGAAATGTTTTCATCTGATCGGAGTACGAATTTATCAAACTGCCTGTCTTTACAATGCTCTGATGGTTCTCTTCTAACTGACCTTTTAGATTATCAACTAATGACTTCAGGTCATCCTCATCTTTCGAAAGACTCTTTATTTCAGACTCAGTAGCTGTTCCGAATGCCCACTCGGAAAATTCCCCAATGAAGTCTAAAGCGCGCTTCTTACGTGTCTTGTCAGTTTTCTCGGTTTCTGCAAAGTCTTCCTGGTTAGGTAAGGCGTATTTCAATAGCTCATCAATGTCCTTCACGAGGTCCCGAACGTGATTGTATGAATCACATGCATCATCATTTTCACTACAAGTATGGTTGGCTAAAAAGTACGGGAGTTGTGGTAACTCCACTAAATAAATAAGGCTAGTAGTGGATTCATAAAATGTTTTCCGGATTTGAGTCACTGTCACTCCACTAGAAATTTTTACTGCATCTTCTTGAAAAGCTACACATCTACCTACTAAATATCCTAAGAAAGTGAACAAAAAGGTCTTCATGACGACTATTTTCATCCTCTTCACTTTTGATATTGTTTTGGCTTTTTAATGTTGCTTCTTTTACGAAGATTGTAACGCTCTCGGGGCACAGTGAAATTATCCTGACCTAACTCTGTGATAACCTGCTCCCTCTCAGATTCTAATTGATCATCCACGACTTTCTCCTTACTCGTAATTAATTCATTGCTTTCCTCGTTTAAGGAGGTTAATTTCTGCCTTGTGCTACTTGTGTCAACCGTCTTTTTAATAGGTTCTTCGCCCTCTTCCTCTTTTAATGAATCCTCATCATCACCTTCATCTAGATCATAATCATAATTGTTTTTGTCGTTCCGGTCAATAAATGGGCGTAACTTTTCTACATGGGCCCAAACACGATGAGTTCGTTTGGAAGCTCTATATTCAAGTAAATAATTCAAATCAGACTCTTTGCTTTTCTCTTTAATCACATAAGGACCAAAATAGCGATATTGCATTTTAAGTGGCTTGCCAGCCCTATGAATGAAACGACGAAGGAGAACTTTGTCGCCAACGTTAAAATGAACTACTTTCCTGGTCTTATTAAATCTCTCTGCTTGTTTCAATTGGCCCTCATGAATGGATCTCGTCGCAATCTCTTTTGCTAATTTTAAATTTTCCTCTAACTGCTCTACTAATGCGTATTTACTCAAGCCGTAATTCAATTCGGATGGAAGTATTGGCTCACGTAAATGGTTTAAGTAAAATGGGCTATGCCCAGTGCTGCTGCAGATAGTAGAATTTATTGAAAATTGCAAAAAAGGCAAAATCAAATCCCAGTCATCACATTTCTCATTCGCTAATATTCTCAACCTTTCTCCTAAAACGCCGTGTTGACGTTCGTTCTTGCCTTGGCTACGAAAATGAAATGCAGTGGATCTTCGATGGGTCATTCCTAACATTCTTAGAACATGTTGTGTGATCTCTGAGCAAAAATTTGTAGCGTTGTCTGAACAGATAGTGAGAGGCATCCCATGTAAAAGGATAACTTTATCTAACAGAAAGCGTGCTATTCTTTCGCTAGTGATGTCTGGAACTGCCTGAATGATGTAATATCTTGAGTAGGCACAGCAAAGTGTAATTGCATATTTGTTATTTCTCTTTGTTCTCGGCAAAGCGCCATAACAATCGATAATCACCGTATTAAAATTTTCGGGTGGGATCTCCACATAATCCATTTCACCGGCCGGTAGCTGTCTCAATGATTTTGCTTTTTGACATGAGAGGCAACTACGGACATACGCGTGTATTTGTCTTTTCATGCCTTTCCAATAATAACGAGAAGATGCTGCGTGAAAACTTTTATGCATTCCAGCATGTGCTCCTAGTAAACTATCATGAATCTCAGTTATTATTTCAGCTCTGCAAGCTTTAGGAATGTAAGGAAGAGGGTGTGTCATGTCTGGCCTAAAATATACTAAAATTCCGTCCTCAATTTTAAGATGCTTGTTCGCACGATTTTGTTGGTTGACCTTGAGTTGCTGAATGAACGTTTGCACCTCTTCATCCTCTGACTGTTTTTCTCGTAAAATCTCGTTGCGGATGGGATAAACTTTTATGTCACAGATGTTTTCATTCTCAATTCCCATTTCTTCCTCGGGCTCAACTGGATATCTAGACAAACAGTCAGCAATTACGTGCTGTTTACCCTTCACGTGCACCACACCTTTTATGTTATGGGCTTGTAAAAAGATTAACATTCGCGTAAGTTTTGGGGAAAGATGTTGAAATTTTGCATTCTTAAAAAGATGGCATAGACTTGAGTGATCTGTTTCAACGATCACACTTTCATTATATATTATATGCCGCATTTTTTTAAGGCAAAAAACTATCCCGAGTAATTCTAATTCGCTAATTGTCCAGTTTCTTTCGCATTTGTTCGTCGAGCGTGAAACGTAGCAAATGGGATGTTCTTTCCCATCATCTCCCCTTTGCATCAAACAACCGGCTAAGCCGTCCAAACTTGAGTCTGTTTTCAGTATAAAATCTTTCCCAGAAACGGGATATGCTAAAATTGGAGCAGTAATTAGCTTGTTCTTTAAAACATCGAATGAAGTCTGCTGACTTTCATCCCACACAAATTTAGCTTCTTTACCCAGTAAAATTTGCAACGGCTTTGATATTCTAGCATAATCTTGTATCCAATTCCTAAAATAACTAAACATTCCTAGAACGCTTTGTATGTCCTTTTTGTTCTTTGGATTTGGAAGCTTGGAAATGGCTTCAACCTGAGATAACTCCAGCCGAAGACCATCTGCAGATGTCACTGCTCCCAAAACTTTCGCCTCCGCAAACATGAACCTACACTTGGATGGTTTAAGCTTAAGATTATATTCCGTCAATTTTTTAAATAAAAGCTCTAGTTTCTCTAGATGTTGACTTTCTGTCTCAGTTCCGCATATAACATCATCTATATAATTCATAATTTCGTCGCCTATTCCGGCCAAAACCAACGTCATAAGCTTACTAAATCCCCCAGGAGCCGTCGCGATCCCAAAAGAAAGGACATTGAACTCAAAAAGGCCTCGTCTGGTAGCGAAGGCGGTAACTTCTTTACTCTCTTCTGTTAAGGGAACCTGCCAATAAGCCTCACTGAGGTCCATCGTGCTTATGAACTTACAGCCTTGCATTTTCCGCCAAATTTCTTCGATTCTTGGCAGCTGGAACCCTATGGATCGAATCTTCTCGTTCACTTTTCTGTAGTCCAGTACCATACGTTCCTTGACCTGACCCTTCTCATCCTTCTGCCTAACTATAAATGGAAAGGTTCGGTAAGGACTTTGAGAGGGACGTATGATATTCCGCTGGAGAAGCTCATCTACCTTTTTGTCTATTATTTGGTGCTCTTTTTCGCTTTTAGGGAAAGAATTAACTTGAACAGGAGCTCCTTCAATGTCAATATGAAACTTGAATTTTTCGCAAGTCGTGTGTTTGTCATCCCATTTAAAAATATCATGAAACTCAAAGAGCAAGTCATACAATTTAGAGCGAGTTTTATGGCTTATTTGTTCGCTGATGGAGAAGGATTTTTTGTGCAATTCTCTTCTCTCCCTTTCCTCTTGTTCGCTAAGCTTTTCCGTTACCCTCACACTGCTAACTGGCGCTTCCAACCTGATCAACTCTATATTGCTTGCAAAGCTATCGAACTTAGCGAGTTTCGTGTGCTGTGGTATGATGCGGTCCCTATCGGATAAGTTGAAAGCTGAAATGTATTTTGTGTCTTTTGAAATGATCATCTCCGGTATGAATATACCATTCGATTTTAGGAGTCTCTTGTTTGGTAATAGGATTGCCGTTTCACTCTCTTGCAGAGGGGTTGTGTCAATTGGTATATGAGAAATTGTTTGTGTTGGAAAATAAAACTTTTCTCTGCATGAAATATGCCACACGCGAACTCTTTTCCTCATAACTGGGGTAACTTCCGTGTAAATAATTTCATTAGTTTCCTCATTAATTGAATTGTTTTCCTCTCTAAAACTAGAACTAGGTTTTGAGGGCTGAAGGACATCTAATGGCGCTTTTTCCTGTTCTAATTCTCTGACCTTTTTGTTTTTGTGGGACCACAGGAACCCACACAAAGTGAAAGTTTTTTATTATCTTCTGAAGCGCTAGCAACACCCGGGGTTTGGGCTTGACGGTCCAACGTCTTCCTTCCCCATTCCTCACAAGTTTAAACAT